>PVKE010010025.1:0-43405 GCA_004027555.1 Craseonycteris thonglongyai | reverse complement strand
GTTGTGGGGGGAGGTGGGAGTGGGCACTAGATATAAGGTGATGGAAGGGGAACTGATACTGAGTGATGGGCACATAATACGATGCATGAATGATGTGAGGTGGACTTGAACATCTGTAAACTGTCTAATTGTTACCAACCAATGTAACCTCATCAAATTTAACAATAAATTAAAAAAAAAAAAAAAAAAAAGAATTGTATTTAAAACCTCATTACCAACTTTTGGACCCAAGCAGCAAAATTGCTTCTCAGCCTGCACCATTTACTCAACTACATTCATGAAGCATAGGTCTCCCTCCCAGCAGCTTCTTCTGACTTCTCCCTCTCTCTGATAAAAAAAACAGCCAAATGGATAAAACAGACAATATGTAAGTTCATGTGATGCTCTCTGGTTCACACAATGGTGAAACCATGGCTTCTCCCATCTGAGCTAAGTGATCCTGGCAATCTTGAAATATGGCTGTCCTACAAAATCACACTGCATCTAATGCCAAAGGTGCTAACTAAAACTAGATGCAAAGTATGACAGAAATGCTATTCAGAGCCTTGCAGAATTAAAGAATAATAGCTCTAAATAGTACTGCTCTAATCTGAATAACACTCTACAAATACTTCAAACAGTTCCCAGCCCCATCATCTCAAGGTTGAATTTCATGACTTTACTTCATTGACATGAAATCCAAATGCACTTCAGCCATCACCAATACATCTTCCTGTAAGGTGACCCCTAAAAACAGGTCCTGTGGTCACAAAAGTTTGGGACGTGCCATGTACTCCAGTTTGGGTTTTCACAGTACATGTTAGTACCTTCAAAGCTCTGTGAAGTCCTAGACCAAGGACGAGTTGAATTTATTTGACTCAACATTTCCCAAACATAACAAGAAAACCCTCCTTCTTCTTCTCCCATGGAGTACCTACTGATATGCCAAAGAACTGATACACAGTGTTCTATAGAACTACCTAGAAGATGAATTAGAGCAACATTGTGGTCTGAATCTCAGGTTCCTATCAGAGACCAGGATCTGATGTGTAGAGGCTAAAAATATTGACTAAAAACATATCAATTGCAAGGTCCAAGTTGGTAGCAAATTAAAGGGTTTTGATGAAGTCCAAAGAGTCCTTTTGCAAATAAACATGATATATATTGCAAATGTGTTCTAAAAGGAAAGAACAAGAGTGGAGGAAAAGAAGCTACTTTTACACATCATAACTCCGCCGCTTTCTTATTTTGGGGGGATTTTTAAGAGAGCCAACTCTAGATTAAACAAATTACTAAAATTGTAGCTGATTTCTAAGTATCTCATCTTCAATGGGGAAACTGAGGCGCAGTGACCAACACTGACTAAAATCTAGATCCTCTGATTGAGCATTGGAAGGACAAAAATTTATATCCAAGTCTCCTGACTGGCTCTTTGCCCACTGCTACCCCATATAATTTAAATGCTTAAATGATTGCTTACAGTGCGCTCTGTCCTCTGTTTCACGCCAATTCCATCATTGCATTTTCTTTAAAGGGGGCTTCAATACCTTAAACTGTATAAATTCTCTCAGAAATTTCAGTGATTAAATAAAAGGATTGTGAGAGCCTAAAACGCCTAACACAGAGATCCATTCATACGCAACAGGAGCTTGATTGGTTATTCAATCTATTTCTGACTACCCCACTCTACCTTCTAGAACCTTGCCTCAAATTTGCAACTGCAAATGTAAGACTGGATTATATAAATATATTATGTAACTCTCTTAAGTTGCTTCTTGGGAGCAAGTTGTTTTTCCAAATAAAACATCAGATTCTACAAAGACTAACTTTAATGACCCATAGTTCCTATCCCAGAGCTAGACACCTAGCAGGCAAGGCAACCAGCATTCAGTGTTTAGAAATCAGAGGAATTCAGAAGGAGATATTAAAATAACGACTAGCTCTACAAACCAATATCAAGAGGTCCTCCAGCCTCCAAGTCACAAGTTGGCGGAAAAGTAAAACAATTAAATACATCTCTGCTCAAGAAAAAACTCAACTCACGTTAAAAATTAGCAGACATCAACCCTGTTGGTTTTCCTGGGTTTATATGTAAAACTCTACAGGCTTTTTGAAGTCTTTGGGGTATAGCAGGATAAGCACAAGTATATCAATAAAATAAGTTGCTTTTTAAAAAGAGGAAAGGGAAAAAGGACAAGAAACAACGAAGGAAGAATGACAAAGACAGTGAACCAAATTTACAAGAAGGCCACGTGATTCACCCCAAATTTGGGAGCTCCCAAGAACGACCCTGATTTAGGGGCAAGGGTGCACCACCTTGCTTTCCCCTAACCCTCAGTGAGCTAAACTGAACCACTCATTTGTAAGAGAATGGGTTGGTAAGAGAAGAGCACAGATGAGGGTGAATTAAGCCAGCCCTATTTTCTCTGGCTCTTTTTAAAATTCTTTAGCTAAAAATAGAGCCCACATAATAGCATCAGCTGCTAATCTAAATGTTGTCTGCCTTTTCTGGCCCACCAGCCTGCTTCCAGAGTGCTCTGGGCTACAGAGTGAGAACATGGAGATCAAAGTTTATTTAAAATTAGAAGTACTAGAATTTTAGAGGTGGTATACATAACCTCAAGACCATGTGGCTGGGGGGGGGGGGCAGGACTTCGGATAGAAAGTGGTCTTACTCTGAGGATGAGGTCTAAGCAGGTTACCTGCCTTGCCTACAGTTACATAGATGAAAGAAGCAGTTGTCTTCTGCCCCCAGCACAAGGCGTGTATCCTTCCTAAGGAGGGTATCTTTTTTACAAGCCAGTGGTTCCCATAAGCATATTCGATTAGAAAATGAAAGGATCCCCCTAGCCTCTCTGATTCTCTACCTGCCAAGTCTACCATACCTTAGAAATTTATAGTCACTCTGAAGAGAGCCCCCAGCCCAAGGCATTAATGGCACTGGTAGGCATTACACCCTGTCTGATGCCATAAAACACTTGAATAACATGGCATAGACTCAGTCACAGATGGTTAATAAGGTGAGCCATGGAGTTGGACTGTCTGGGTTCAAATTCCATCTATACCACTTGATAACAAACAGCTTATTTAACTTGCAGAAGCCCCAATGTCTTCCTCAGTAAAATGAGAACGCATGCTATGCAGATATTATAGAACTTTGAGAGCCATGCTGAATACTGAGCATGGTGCCTGGCAGGAACAAAGGACTCAATGAATGTTGGCTAGTGTTAGTCATACTTTGCATTTTTCTATATATATTTTTTAATATTTTATCTTAAATATTCACAATATTAAGTTCTCATTCTACCCAATGGAAGCCTAGAGGAATGGTCCACAAATGGGTTGGTATTTTTTGCCCCAACCAAAATAAAAGGCACTTATGTAATTTTATTTGATTAAAACAACTACAGTTACTAATACCGTTGTTATTACTCTTTTGACTGTGCCACCTAAATTATTATGCATGTGTTTTCTTTCCTCTTTATGTTCCTTCTTCTTTCAGGATTCCATTTGCTCTCTCATTAACATGGGCTTGTATTTCCTTTGTAAAAATGTACATTGTAGTTCAAATTCCATTTCTAGCACTATTGGGCTGTGTGACTTGGGGCAGGTCTCTTAACCTCTCTGACACCCAGTTATTCATATGCAAAATTAGAATAATGAAAGTATCTAACATAGGGCTATGATGAGGATTAAATAAACTAATACCCATAAAGTGCCTATATATAACAAATCCTTAGTAACTGAGTTGTTTCTTAATTTCTCATGATTATGCAATGGAATTTGGGATTTGAAGCAGTATTAAGATCTCTCCCTACAGTAACAGGGAGAAAAATACCATATCTGTCAATGGGCCTGTATAAAAAGCTAAATATATACTTTAAAATATTACCAAAAATGTTTGCCTCTGTGAGGTTTCTTCTCCTGAATGTCAGGGCTATCATGATGGCAATAGTCCAAATCGACCTCCTCCATCCGGACACCCAACCACTAACGCTGCGGGGGGTTATATCTGCTCAATCATTTTGGGAAGCTAGGCTGTAGGTTTCCACCAGGAAAGGGTCACAGTTGACTTATGACACAGCCACGAATGTGAGCAGTTTGGAAGAAGTGGGTGGATAAAGAAGGAGCATGCACCCTCCACTCTCACCTCCTAGCTGGACCCACTCAGATCCATTGTGAGGGCTTCTAGTACCTTCCAGGCAGTGACCATGGGGTTGAGGTGGGAGACAGAGGTATTGCCATAATGGGTTTTCCTTTATATGACCTGCATCTATTTTGTTATATGGAAACAGGTTCTTCAAAGACATTTGATTAAATCTAAGTTAGAATTTAACCTCTCTTACTTGTTCACAGAAGAGGGCAAGAGAGTCAGAGAACTGAAAAGAAACAGGGGGACCTCGACAGGGAACAAATTGGAGGTGCATGTTCATGGTGTCCTGATAGGTCAAAGTCCTTGTTCCATATCCACTGTAGTGCACTTGGGCTAAGGTTTTATGGGAAGCTTCAGACTAACCTAATTCTCAGAGTCCATAAACTCACTGCCAGTTCTGAACCTCACTGCTCAGACCTGACACTGATTGCAATGACCTAGTGGGGGTGGCGAACCTATGGCATGCATGCCCAAAGTGGCACGCGGAGCAATTATTTCAGCACGTGGAGCTGTGAATATCATTTAAAAAATTATTGTTTATGCTCTTATAGACATAAAAATAATCGATACCTCTATCTCACTCGATGGGTTGGCACACGAATCGAGTGAGTATACTCTTATTTCATAAACTTTGGCACTCAATCGTCAAAAGGTTCGCCACCCCTGACGGGTCCTAGAGCGAGAAGCCCATTTTATTTTTATTCTTCCCCTCTCCCAACTTCCATGATAAGTGACAGATGATGGACGAGAAAAGATGAAGATCCAGCCCACAAGAGCTGGCTGGGAGAGGCTGTACTTGTGAAGATGGCTGTCTGCAGCAGGGATGAAGACCTCAGGCTGACAGCAAACTATGCCGTATGGATGCTGCTTCTGATTCTTACAGCTCAACAGTTCTAACGAAGTGTGGGTGCAATCAACAGGGGGAGCTCAGCTCACCTTTCCTGCCTGGGATGTTCCAGCTTGGACAACAATTAGTCTGGTGTACTGAGGGGCCCTCCCCTGACTCAGCTTGACCGAAGCTTTGATTCTCTGGCCAAGCACACACCGCTTGTTGGCTGCACGGGAAATACAATGGCAGAGACAACATGAGCTGGCAAGGGGCTGGCTGAGTGGTGATTGGCAGTGAAGAGAAGGCTTAGAAAGAAGGACAGGCTCTGCTTTGGAAAGATAAACATGTTCAATGGCTACAGCCTTAACTCTGCTTATCTCTACAGCTTCTCTAAAGAGAAAACACAAATAAAACACGGACTAAACAGTGGTGACATGGGAGGACAACTAGAAATGGAAATTTAAAATCTGAGTTCTAGCTCTAGTTCTGCTCCTGACTTCTTTGTGTGGCCACATACATGTCACTTTTACTCCTTGGGCTCTGGGTGGCTGCTTTCATGTTATGTAACCAGATGATTGAGTGAGTAAGTGATAGATAGATAGATAGATACATAGATACATAGATACATAGATACATAGATACATAGATAGATGCCTCAGTAGCCTTATCAAGAAAATATACATGCTAAGAGTCTAGGCCTTGTGGTATAGAGAGAAAACTGAGATGATCTATGTCTACAGAGCCCAGACTATAATATGTCTCAATGAAGTTTAGTGATTCATATGACTACTTGTAAAGAAGTGGGATTAGTGGGTTCTATGACATCTTATAGTCCTAACATTGTTTGTATTCTTAACTTTGGTGAGGTGAAAGTGAAGGGGCAAGCTGGCTAAAAAGTTGAGGCTCAGAATTCAGAAAGCAAAGGCCAGTGTGCCATGATGTCTGTGTAATGGTGGTGTTAACACTTTGTAATTCTTGAGGAACTTCATTACTGCCAGTTATGTCAACTGGCAGGTGACAACAGTGATCACGTGCTTGCACAAAGAGGACATAGCCATTTTCACACAGTTGCAGTCACACGTTACGGTGCCTGAGACCTATAAATTTCTAGAGTTTGGAAAAAGCCCTGAGTTCTTCTAAGGTTCCCCTGAGAAATCACTCCATTTCTCATGAAGAGTCATTGCATAAGTCAAGAGAACCGCCTACACCTAGATTACTACTGTCATTTGAATGGTGCGCGTTGAAGATAGGCCTACAACACATTCCATCTACTAATACCTTGCTAGAGTTTGAATGAGGCTTTCCCTATATATTTTGTGACTTGGCATCTCTGTACTAATTCCCAGTGTACAAGAGAACCTCCAAGGCATGGCAAGGCCAACGGGACAAATGACCAAACCAAAACTCTCCAGGAGCTTACCTTCCAGAGGATGGAAGTCATTCCAGTACAAAGTGTTGCCTCCTTGTACACCAAACCCATCTGTCCTAGTTTCCCAGAGTTCTGTAGACCGATGTGGGCCCACCCAGAGTGACACCACTAAGTTTTACACACTTTATTAGAAATTCAAGTGTAGACAGTAGCCTCAGCTAGACCAAGCTATTAGATATTAATGTTCAGACAACACCTACCTCACTCCAGACCAGCATGGTACCGAATATGACCTGTAACCCATCAAAGAAATTGTCCCCTATGATGATCACAGTCGCACCTCCCGTCGTCCATCCTTCACTCGGGCTGATGGCTTTGATACAGGGAGTAGCTGCTTTTCAACACACATGAAAAAGAGAAGAAGTCTGCTGTTAGAACCAAACTTTAATGATGGAAGACTTGAGAAAAAAAAAAAAATCTTTTATCTTTTTACTAACAGAAAGTGCCTCAAGATCTTAACATTTCTTAGCCACTTTAGGACCTAAAACCTAAGGGCACAATTTCAGCATTTAAAAGCATTCTTTTCATTCTCTCAATTGATGCATATATATATATATATATATATTTTTTTTTTTTTTTTTTTACCCAAATCATTTTCAAACCTGCAATCTTAGGAAATAAAACATAGAAGCAAAATGTAATTTATGAAATGCTAAAGATTATTAAAAAATCAAAACTGGGAGGCTTTCGGAACATATTGGGAACCTTACAGAATTGTTTCATAATTAAGTATAGCTCCTAAAAAGAAAGCCTATAGATTTTTAGATAAACATTTCCATCCAATGGGAAGTGAAAAAGAGAGGAGGCATGAGTAGGGAATTATTCTTGCTCCATGCCTTCTGTCTGTAACACTAACATGGAACATTCCAGAAAAAAAAAGAAAAAATCATTAAGATTTTTTTCATTAAATGTCATGGATCTCATTTTATAGATGCAAAGAATGCAGGTCACTTGGGGTGAATTACGTAACCAAATAGCTGAGTCAGGGCTGAACCACAGAGAGTCCCATGACCTTTGCTTTGTTGTCATTCCCAGGCATAAAATCCTAGAACTGACTTTTCAAAATTTCATATCTCTTCTTTTTCCATTATAAATGGCCCTGGGAGCAGGGGAATAATTTGCAAATACTGTAATTCCAAACAGACTGGAGGTGGTTTGCCTGATGAGCATGGTGTACTTTCAACAGAATTGCTGGGCATAAATGTAATGGTAAGATTATGGTTTTGCAATCTCTCAGAGGGCACCTTGCTTTCACTGAGGATTTTTTAAGCCTACAATGCCATGCTGCTTTCCTCGTGATTCCTTTTTTATGAACATGGACAAAGCAAAAGTCTAAAGTAAGGAATGTATCATGCAAGGAGAAAAAAATGAGACCCTCCCCTTTAATAAAAAGTTTATTAAGTATCCAAGACTGGTTTTCCAAGTATTGAAGCCAATGAGCACACCAGTTCATTTTAATGGGGGGGGAAAACTGGCAAAAAAATTATTGGACTTTGTGAAATTTGGCAAAGCGTCATTCTTTAACTTTTGCAAGAAGAAAAGAAAATATTAAGCCCAGCCCAGTGGGACCATTGCTCACGTGCCACCACACAAACAAGTAGAATGCATTTTGATTTTGATTCAAATTAATCTTATAAAATTGCACAGAGAAATTAGGAAATATCCAAACTAAACATTTCACGTTGGCTGAACTCATTGTAATTCATTTACAACTAAAACTGGGTAGTTTCAGATGCCTTTCCTCTCCTCCACTTTCTCCCAAAAACAAAATAATTAATCAAGAAAATGTAAATGATTCATGACTTGAAAATTCTTGTCCAATTTTTAACACACATAAAGGTTGTGATCAAAGTTCCACCGGCACAGGACTTTCTTAAACCACATTTTTCTTTAAAAGTAAAAAGGTTGAAAGGCATGATCCAGTACTCCCAAACCCATGGTAGAATATGACGTATGATTTTGAACAATTTATAAAAGAAATAAACTACATTCAACAACTGTGTTTAATTCTTGAAATAAAAGCCGTTTGGAAACCTTCTGGCTAATGTATTAGAATCTTAAGTCTTAATTGCTAGCTCAGTATATTTAGTGACTAGTGGGGGCAGAAAAATTGCTGCCATATCCCTAGGTACTTCTGAGAAGAACAGGATATTGGATTAACTGAATTGGCCTTGAAAGAATTCTTTCTGATGGCAAAGTGTGGCATCCAGTGGTATCATTAAGTGCCAACCCTGTGATTATTCTCAAAACCCACAAAATAGCCTCAGAGTTTACATCTGTGTTATCTTGGGGATTTCCTTTAATTTTTTAAATTTTATTTCTTTTAACCACACAAGTACGTTTCTTTAAATCAGTATGGTCTCCTCCAGGCTTTCTCATCACTGCAAAGGAGCAGGCGGAAGAGTGTATATGGGTGTATCTTTGAGAGACTCTCCTAAAGGAAAGATGTTACAACAACACAGCCAAGACTGCTTTAAGGTTTGACCCCTCCCTCTTCTTTCTATTTGTTATTTGTAGGATACAGAAGGCATGGAAGTGCAGGTGTAGGGGTGTGTGTGTGTGTGTGTGTGTGTGTGTGTGTGTGTGTGTGTGTGTGCACGCGCACGCGCACGCATGTGCTTGCAAACATTTCCTAAGAAAAATTTGGTGAGCCACTGTGCAGAAACAAAGCTACATGGCAACTAGTAAGAAGACAGAAAGAGCACCAGGCTTCCAGAGAACCCTTAGTTAGATCTTCTTAGTTATTTGGAGAAAAAAAGCACTGAAGGAAGTACTCCAAGAAAAGAGTAGCATACCTCTCCATTCATCCTACTTCTACACTCAACAGCATCCATTCTCCCTTGTTAGATGACTTTCTTAGAACAGGTAAATCATGCAGCCCTTTCTAAGTTTAGACCTCAACGGGTTCTCAAGTCCCCTCTACACTTGTACCTCATAGCAGTCTTGAGAAGAAGCTCTACAGTACTTCCCCACTGAGAAGTATGGAAAATATGTGAAGGAATCATTGACTGTCCCACTGAGAGAGAGGGGTGGGGAAGGAGTGTTACTGGCATTTAGTACCTAGAGGTCAAGGATGCTAACCATGTTATATTGGATAGACCCCTACTACAAAGGATCCAAAATGTCAATAGTGCTAGGCAGAAAACAGTGTGCCTACCTAAAGGGGTCAGGCCCAAGAGCAGTTGGTAAGAACTCACAGATCCACATAGCCAAGTCAAAAAACACAATTGAATAAAGCAGCTCAGGGGGGCATCAACTGAGCTGGATGGTCACTGGCACTCAAGACTCAGGGAAGCAATGGGAAAATGACCACGCACTGGGGAATTGCAGACGGTATGTCCCAGCTAAAGGCATTAGCTGCTACTCAACTCTAGCTGGTGCTTAACACTATGCAATGCAGGCCCAGTGTAGACTAGTCTTTCAGTCTATTGGAAGAAGACTGAACCCCAGGTTTTTATGTGACATTTCCCAACCTTCAAATATTGGCAGCTCATTCTATATATATTTTAAATGTGTTGGCTACATAAAATGTTTTGGGGTAGATTTAACTCCTAGAGTTACCCTAGTCACAAACAAACTTGCCAGACTAAAAATAGCCCAGGAAATATTTACAAATAGGTCCCAAACTACAGGTAGCCAAATGTTCACAGTAGTGTTACTAACAAAATATCCAAGAGTTTAGGTGACCCCCTCCCCCCCGAAAAGAGGATGCTTTAACAAATTAAGTACATCCACATCACGGACTATTAGTAGTGTCATTAGAATGGATGAAAAAATATTCTATACCTGACATGGGATGATGTCAAAATACATTAGTAAAAAAGCAATTTATAGTCTAGAGAATAGTGTAACTTTATTATTTTAAGATGATACATGTGAGACTGTATGTATAAGTGTGCATGTGTGTGTGTGTGTGTGTGTGTGTAGTTACATGTGAACAGGTATGATAAACAGAGGCCTGGAAGGATGTATACCGAATGTTCTCAGTGGGCCCATATGAAAAAGGAATGTGACCACAGTGGGGCTGACTCAGAGGGAGACTATGACATTTCACTCTATAGCTATCTGTAGGGTTTGATTTTTTTTTCATGAGCATATATTAATGTAGTCCATTATAATAATAAAAAATTAAGTAACAGCAGATCACTTAATTCAGTGAGAGCCAAAGGTACTTTTTAAAGCAAATTGATATTTAAAGCCCAGCTGTGCTGAATAACAGACACTGAGTCTCCCCTTCCCTCTTCCTTGTGGGTGAGTTTGCTCTGAGAGAGCTCAGACCACACCTGAAACAGCCAAAGACCTGTTTTTCTTTCACTCAGGCTACGCAGAGAGGCACAGAGGGAATGCAAGAAGAGATAGTTTTCAATATAGTCACACTGGAAGTATTCAGTTGAATTTCATGGTGAACAGATTTATTATAAAAGAATTCAATCCAGCCCAGGAGTATAATAATTAATATACAATTCGAACTCCAAGAAACTATGTTGAAATGGGGAAGAGAGGGGCTTAATACAAAACCACTTTTATCAGCCAAATCTTGATTTAATTAATAAAAGATTCTTTCTTCCTTACCACAAGGATAACAAGCCAGTTCCTGGTTGTAAACCTCATTAAAAAAAATATAAGTTTGGGGTATTTTTAATTTTGCCTCTTTTTTTTTTTTTTTTTAACTTCTCCCCCCCACCCCTAACAGCCACCAAAGGAGAGATTTTCCTTCCTTCAAACTATGACAAAGACATGATTACCCCACCACAGTTTAGCATAATGGCTCTGAAATGCTCATGGCACATTGCACAGTTAAAGTGGAAATTATTAGGTAGCTCTTCTTTGTTATAATAATGATCACTCCACAAATAAAAGCTCTTCTCCCAAAGGTACTGCAAGGCACAAAATGCTAATTCTGAAGATTATGTGTGCACTTTTATTAAATATTACTATGCCCTGTCTGTTTGAGGGCTTCTCTGCTCTGATTGTTTTATGAGTGCCATGTTAATGTCATTCCCATCTTGCTAGCAGCAGGCACACATTTTAGCGTTTGTATGAGAGTTGATCAAAGGCCACGTGCTGGGGGAATTGCTGAGAAAACACGGACAAGCGATAAAAATCTAACAGATTAATTGGTTTAAATTTCATTTCAGGGTGTTGAACTTTGGCTCGTGATTCTAATACTACACTGTGAGTCAGGGCCTAATTACCAGATTTCCAATTTGCTTCTTGAACAATGGTTGTGGTGAGGAAAAGAGAGGGAAGCATGAGGGGGGTAGGAAAAAAAAAGAAATCATTCGGCCTCCAGTACATATTTAACAGCTAATGTTCTGTGTGCAGACAACGGCACCAGGGGACCCTGATGTCACCTGCTCTCCCTCCAGAGAGCTTATATTTCCTCCCAACAGCCGTGGAAAGCAGAAGAAACCACAGATGCCCTAGCAGTTTAAAATTTTCTGATTTACAGAATCAATGTCACAAGATTCGAGTGCCTACTCACGCGCATTGGAAGCATCAGGCTCTTTATTAGTGAGGTGAATTTATAAGCTGGAATCGCCCCTCAGCCTCCAATAGGAAAGATCTATTTCGTTGATAGAAAGCAAGGGCCAGGAGAGCCATGTTTACCTCAGGGTTTATGGGTGGCCTTGGGGATAGGGTTAATTGAGCTCAGAGGCGCCTGCCCATTGAGGTGAATTAGTGGTGTGTGCAGCTATCAGCCTGGGCCTGGGGCTGCTTCAACTTGTGCCTCTGAAATCTCTTTGTGCTATGATCAATACCTCACTTGTTCGGGGGTAACTGCAGAGATGATCCGGGTTCAACATTTATCATCTTTTATCCCCCAAATGAGGCTTTTGCAATAGTTGATATTGCACTATGGAAGTCTCGTTGTTTGGCTTTTTTCTTCCATTCCTGTATTTAAATTCCTCAGGGAAACAACACTCAATCAGTTGGTAAAATGCACACTTTTAGAAGTGTTCTAATCCTAATCTTGGATCTCTAGATGAAATTCCAATAAAGTAGATAGAAGGTTATTTTCCATTTCTATGGTGTGTGAAAAAGACGTGAACTGTCCTTTCCGGCCTCATTCTGTTACCCTGAGCTCTGTATTCATGAGCATTTCTGCAGAGCAGATAACTAACTGTGCTTCTAATGGAGATCAAGTGCCAGCACCCTCCTTGACTGGCTTCTGAGTAAAGACAGAAAGATGCAATTAGGTTAAGTTGGTTTTAACATTCAGAGTGTTACAATATGTGAATATGGGCTAGAGTTCCAGCTATTTAAATGTCAGGTCTACCACTCAGTGTGGCCTTTGAAGCAGTCACTAGCCCTCTGGAAGGCAGCTCTCCTCTCTAAGCAGTAGTTTCCACACAGGTGTGCACTTCATAGACTTCTGGCAAAATGCAAAAAGTGCCTACTTGTGTTTTGTTCTTTTCCGATGTGCCAGGCACACAGAACCCTCATTGCTCGTAAATAATAATAATAATTAGCATTATCCTCAATTCCCCCATTAACCAGAGTGTATTTATTTACTAGAATACCCTTTAGTTCCATCATTCCAGAGCATGGAGTTTATTGCAGAAGTTTGCGAGGAACTTCTCACCCCAGCGGCTTGCTAAGAGAGCCAGCTCAATTTACTGAGGAGGTGGATTTGGCATCCGTCCTTCCGAAGTAGAATGTTTTCTTAAGGCTCTCATTTGCCTGGAATGAATATTAATGGCAATCTTTTCAGAAATAAGGAATTGACTTTAGTGTTATTGTCCCAAGTTTTTGAGACTTGGCAGAAAATGCTGCAAAACCCATGAGCTCAGCTCACTTCTGTGGGACACTTGTGACCCCATAAAAATCTCAGGCCTTTCTCCCTTGCATCCACTTGATTTGGGTGAGGTTGTGCTCCAGAGCAAGCCTGTTACAGAGACTGATGGGCACACAAAGTACCTCCATGCGACTCAGTGCACAGAGTATCTGCTCTTCCTGTCAAATGGGAACAATTGTTTTTTTGCCGGGTTTTTTTGTTTGTTTTTTTCACAGAAATAATTTTCCTGACTGCACACAGCTCAGTAACACCAACATCTGTGTTCTTTGACCCTGACAACTAGCAGCTATTGGCCAGGAAGGAGGACAAAGAGGCTTGCCCTAGTGGGAAGGCTAGCCCTCTGTATTTTCATCGTGTATGGGAGGCAGGTCTTTGCAGAGTTTACCCAGCCTCCAACTGGATGCTTTAGAAACCAGTAGCAGCGACAATGCCTGACCTGCGCCCAGCACTAGCAGGTGGAAATGTCATGTTCAGCACTCCTGCTCTGCTAGTAGACAGACCCTGGACAGCTGCCTCACCAGGTGTGGCAGGCTTAGCAATGCTCATGCCCTTGCTCTAACTTGAGTTACCAGATTTATTTCTGCCTTCCTTTAGTTTTTTCAGTAATTGCTTTATGCAGCTAAGCATTTTATTGTTTATTAGGATTTTTATTTTGTTTGGTTTTGTTTTGCTATTGGTCTGCATTTATTGCCCCGTACACTAGCATGTCTAGATATTACTTGGCAAAGAATCATATATTATATATGCAAAACAGTCTCTCTCTCTCTCTCTCTCTCTCTCTCTCTCTCTCTCTCTCTGATGTGTTTGTCATTTTGAGGAGAAATGCAACCCATGACATAGAGATTTCTCAACCCCAGATGCAATTAAATCTATTAAATATTAAATGAGGAGATCAAGAATTTCAAGTGTTTTTCATCCTTTATTCCAAAGTGACTTCATTTGGCAAGAAAGCTCGTTGCTTTTACAGCATTAATGGCTCTCACAGAAAAAGAGAAAAGGGAAAATTCCTGGTCACTAGATGGGAATGGCGATCCAACACCCATCTATATGAAAGCAGAGTTAACCTAGTGAGGCTATCTAGGTGTATCTAACTTTAGCGCAATAGCTAAATTTCAAACTATGCCATTTACTAAATATAGCCCAAGCCTAAATTGTATCTACTTTCTGTTTATTTTGTAGCTTTCTTATTCAGTTCCCAATTAGCAAAACTCAATAGTCAGTGGACAGGGCATATGAGCAAGGGAAAAACAGAAATCCTGGAGTTATAATTTATAATTGTAACATTCCAGACCAAGCCCTTCTGGATTTCTGAGCTTGTCTATCTGAGATCCAAAACTCTATGCAGGTTCACAACACATGGTTATTTAACAATTTAGCGGCAAAAAAAAAAAAAAATCTTGACATTTTAATGTACCTGTAACTTCTAAATTGCACCTGAAAGACTTGTTGAAGGCTTTATGAGTGAATGACATGCAGCATGGCATTGTTTCCTAATATGCAAAAATTGTTGGTTAGAAACACTTGAGAAACTCAGAATTTTATAACTCAAGGAAGTTAGACTGTAGTGATTTCTACTTCAGGTTTGATCGGCCAAATCCAAAATTAAAATGTACAAAATATTAATCCTGGGTAGCTAACAGAAAATATTGCCATCAGCTTTATGTTTTCTGTTTTTGTTTTCTTTTCTTTTCTTTTTCCCTCTTGTTCCATGATTATCAGCCACACCATTGCAAAGCAATGGGGAAAAATTATCATGGAGGGTGGGAGAATCCTCAAAATGAATTATTCATGACTCCCACTGTAATATTTATTACAATAGCAAATTCACTTCCTTCTGATTATACAATAAATAAATAACTCTTTTTCTTCCTGACAAGAACTTTCATGCACAAAATTATTTTTAGTCCAGTTCTCCTTATTGTCCTGTTGTAAGAAAAAGTTCTAGATATGGAAGTCAAGGAAGAAAGGGAAATAAAAATAATTTTCCCAAAATGGACACTCAATGTTGTATGAAGAGGAAACAATTATCAGGTTCAAAACAAAAAAACAAAAAACATGTCATTTCTTCTTCAAGGAATACTCAACTCTTTATTTTCAACCAATCTTCCTGGGCCTGATAAATCATAAAGGCAAATATGAGCAAGTCTAGTGGAAAATCTGTGACGTTAATCTTGGCTGGAGCTGTATTTTTAACAGGCCTTGAATGTGTGTGCCGGATTACCCAGATGGTCATACAGGAATCGGCCTGATAGGATTAAACCTTTATGCTGAACTCTGCTCCATCTGTTCGCCAAGGTTTGTCTTTCCTTATCTGAATATAAATGTGTAGCCTCCTTGTGTCTGGGAGCTGAACTAAATTCAGCATTAGAAACATAGATGCATGTAGATAATTTAACATTTCATTATTAGTCTCAGTTGCTTTCAGCTGGGTCTTTTTTCTAGAAACTATTTTTGTGAAGAATTTTCTAAGAAAGAATTTGAAAGTGTGTAGAATCTACTTTGTTGTTGTTGTTGCTAGAGGTCTTTGTCTCTCTCCTCCTACTGAATTGTAGGATTCATTCTCCTCACTGTCCTTTTGGGGTTCCCATTGAAGTTTGCCCAGAAGATAGCAAAGGGAGACCTGGGATCCTCTCTGTAGAATCTGACCATAAGAATGGATGATACAGAATTCTAACTGGATGAATGATCCAAGCACAATATATTCATATATGTTTTGTTCTTTTTTTTTTTTTTTTTCATTATAAGAGGATTGGTATTAGTGATCATTTGATATAATTAGCTGCAATAGCAGTTTCTATCATTTTCATTAAGTTTTGTATGTTTTAGGGAGGCTTTCTTATGGGGTGGGAGGGAGGGTTGTAATTCAGAGCTTCATCTTGAATGAAACCGGCTGACGTTTGTTTTGCCCTTCTTTGTGTGTATCTCTAGAAGCAGTGACATTATTTATTAGCTGGAATAGTTGGCTTAGGGCGAGTTTCAGGACAGAACCTGGTAGACGTTTCTGGGGTTTCCAGCCCTGTGACAAAGGAAGGGAGAGCTCTGACTTCTAGGACTCAGCAAAGCAGGTCAGTGTCAGAACTTCCAGGCAAGCAACATGCAAATGAATGAATACGCTGTGAAAGAGGGATCTTTTAGCATCTCACTTTGAGGGATTTGTCACATGCAACGTCATCATTACACGGGACCTATGTATGATTGTGAGGGAAACCACAAGAGATGGCAGCCCATCGCTCTAACATCCAGCGGTCTAGCAGGGCTCCCTCAGCCTCCCAGAGTCTCCTTGTAACTCTGGCTCTTGGCTCTATGCTATCGTGAATGGCAAGGTAAGGCAACTCACCCCAAAATTTAGGCTTTCCCCCATCCAGGTTTAGTTATTTACACTGCGGTACTGGAGAGTCAGGGGGCCAAGAGCAGCAGAACTGCCCATTCAAGCTGCAGATGACTGAATCTCCTTAGTAGGGGTGTATGGCTTTGGCTCCTTAAACTGATAAGAACTCTGGCTGGGTGGTAAGGAGCAGTTGCCTTTCTGGAAGGGGGTGATCCTGTGTGATGAAGCTCAGTATACATAATCTCTTGTAAAATGAACGTGATCACACACACAGCCTCCGTGTCTATTCTCTACATTTTATTCTAAACAAGGACATCTTTACTGAATGTTCAAGCCCATTTACTTAAGTCTGCTTTGCCCAACGCAGAGGCCACTAGTCACATGCAAATACTGAAATTTAATTTTTAATTAAAAAAAATTTTGAAGTTATTTTTTCAGAAATAAGGGCCACATTTCAACTGACCAATGGCTACATGTGACCAGTGACTGTCATGTTGAACCGCACAGAGACAGAACATCTCCTTTGTCCCCAGAAGTTCCGTTGGACAGCACTAGTCTAAGGATTAAGCTTAAACACCTGAGCCTATCATTAATGAAGAATAGCCAGAGCTACCATGTATGGGCTGCCCTACACAGGCCAGGAACTCTGCTAGGAACAATCACTGTCTAATACCTCCAACAATGATCACAAAACCAGATGCTCATAGGTCCAGGCAAGAAAGTGAGTAACTAAAATGGGCTAGGATCAACACAATGGGGCAGGTGGTGACTATGTTAGCTAAACTGTACAGTATACACGCCCCAGCCAAAAAGGACACAGCTTCTCAGTGTGACCTAACTTCTACTTTTTGAGGTGGATCCAGCACGACCAGCTCTTCCGAATGCAAACAGAATTTGCAAATCCAGAGTTTCATATAAAATCTCTTTATCTTTCATCATAAAGCAACAAATAAATAGTATCTTCAAGTACTGTGCAAATTAAACTTAAATTTACCTGAGCTCTGGATTTAGTGCATGATCTGATTCCCCAGTGTGCAACTTTTATTTATCCTTGGAGGGCCAAGAATCGCCTTCTATTTGTTCATTCCTGTGACTACATAACTAATACTGCCACTGATTCATCAAGCAATAAACACAAACCACAACCACTGCCAATTCTCTTTCTGCGTGTTCAAAGCCTCTCCCAGAACAATACAGAAGTTCCCAGAAGCCTTCCTCAGCTGTGAAGAAGATTTTCTGTAAGCAGTTTGGGAGATAAGCAACCTGCTCCTGAAGGATTTCTACCGTCATCGTGCAAGACAGCATAGATAGTGACTTTTTAAGAAAACCGTGTTTTGAATGTGAGCAGCATCTCAAAATGAACTTTGCCCAAACCTTTAGTAATGCACGACTCCTGCGTTGTGCTTTTCAGAATAGTAATGCTTGTATTTCTCTCTATGACCGAGGCTGCTCCTGCTCATGTAGTTGAGTGAACTTTTATTATTGAGAGCCTTATCATTCCGAGCCAGTTTCCTCTCCTCCCTGACACCTTCAGTGACGCTGCACTCCAGTGTTTGTTAGAGCACAGATGTTTCCGTGGTGATGATCGGTGACGTCATGCGCACCGGAATGTGTATCATTGAAGGGAGCCAAACAGAGGAGCAAAGAAGAGTGGGAACTCCACTTCCACTTGCACACCGTGAGGACTGACTCAGCTTCCTCAACGACTCTTTGGGGGTCTGAGCTGTTCACTGGATTGCAAAGAGCAAACACTCCCAGTAGCCTTTTTGTGATTCA
The DNA here is from genome assembly GCA_004027555.1 of Craseonycteris thonglongyai. Classification (NCBI taxonomy): domain Eukaryota; kingdom Metazoa; phylum Chordata; class Mammalia; order Chiroptera; family Craseonycteridae; genus Craseonycteris; species Craseonycteris thonglongyai. Next base: position 25,112 of record PVKE010010025.1, on the reverse strand, counting down.
TTTCACTATCAGATTTAATTATGTGCAAAGTCCCCTCCACGTATATCAAAACCCAGATTGACCTTCCTCAGATGCCAGTTTTCAAAAACATTGCTGCCCTGCTCAAAAGCTTTCTGGCGTTTCCCCTAGCCTGCAGGATCGAGTCCACCCTCTTCACGTCTGGCCAATTCTCCCTTCCAGTCTCATGCCACAGCTCTCCCAGAGGGGACGCAGGACTCAGCAACAGTTAAGGCTCTGGCTTCAGAAGGGCCTCCGCTCACATTCCAGCTTCACCACTTAGAAGCTTGGGCAAATGACTTAAGCCTCTGCTTCTACCCCTCTAATCGGGAATAATAATAAGAGAAGCCATCTCATGAGTTTGTAGTGAGGTTTGTATGAGTTAATCTATGTGTGCAGAGCTCAGCACAGTGTATGAAATGAATAAATGTGAGATAGAATGAAGAAGACGAGGGATTGCAGGAGACAGGGCAGTAGATGGGGAAGAAGAAAGTGAGGCTGTTCATGATAAGCTCTCAAAATCCACTGTCTGCGAGCGTACTTCACACATCCCCACCATTTTTATACCCCCACCCCCAGGAAGATTATACCACTCACTTCCACCCAAACAGTACTTTGCCAAAAAGACTGGCTCTCTGTGTGAAGGTGTGTCTTTCCATCCCAGTCTACAAAATACTAACCCTTCAGTGGACTTCTTCTCGTCTTTACCTTTCATTTGCCACTTACTGAACTTCTCCTTGAACTTTTATCTTGATAGATGTATGAGCTTATATGTATAGCTGGATGTGTATATATGTATGCAAAGCAACCCAACTGTCAACATATCTCTTGCAGGGAGGGACTTCATTCATTCACAAACTGGACTGAATCTGAACTAGCACTATTATGTTTTCAAAGGGCTTGCCCGTACATTATCTCAATTATTCTTCATATCAATCCTGAGGAGTAGGCAAACAGATGTTATTCTGAATTCTACTTTACAAATGAGGTAACTGAATCTCAGAGACTCACTTGAACTTGAGACTCTGAGAGTCCACATTGGTTGATAAAGTCAAATATTTACGACACCCAAACTACCCTTCAATTTTTGGTATTTATTTAAAATTTCTGCTCAGTTTGGCTAAAATACTCACTTTAATCATATAAATACAGCCAGCATCCCATAAAAATCTTAGTTGTGCAATTCCTTATTCCCAAGATAGAGGGTGGATATTTATTAACTTTACAGAATATTACTACTCTATTTCCAAGGAAAGTTATTTTCCCCCTAAGACTCAGCCCCATGTATGAATTATAGTAAAATCTCTCTCTACCTTCTTCTACTTCCAAGTTCAAAAATGGCATCCTAATATAATACTGCAGGTGCCAATTTAAACACAGGGACGTTGAAAATACTGCCAGGCTTCCAGGCTGAGCAGCTTTTCTATTGTTACAAGTTGGGGTACTAAACACAGAGTTTGAACATCCAATGCAAGTGACAGCAGCACCAGGAGAACTTAACTTTTAAAGTGTAGCATAGTTCCCTTGAACTCGCTTTTTCAAGCTAGACATTACCCATCTCCAAAGTGCTCATTAAAGAATTTTACACATATAAAGAAAATAAGACACGTTTATCGATTCAGATGGGCTATTATAAAACCAGTACTTTAATAACACTTTCCTCAACCTTTTTTTTTTTTACTCTCTCTTTTAAACAATAAGAGTTGGATTCCACAGGCATTAGCTAACCAATCAAGAAGGGTTTCTAGGATTCTGCCAAAGTTAAAAGGTAGAGGAATCTGAGGCCTGACTTTATAAATTTGTTGCATGTTACAGTTACTGGAAGAGCTTTGCTGATCTGATGATTCAGCCAGAAGACTTTAGCAAAGGATGACCAAAATTATATTTTCCTCCTCTACTAAGAAATGATGAAATACATTGGAACTGCTGGGACACACTTTCCTGACCCCCTCACCCCATATGTGATGTCCCTAAAAGCATCTGCCTCAGGCTCAGAACATAGTAGGTGCTCATTACAGTTGACTTCCCAGCTGGGCTCAAAAGAGAAGTAGACAAAACATTAAAAAGAATTTTTAAAAGTTCAATATCTCTATCAACCGCATTCATTTGAATCCATCTTCTAAATAATGGCTGAACGTTACTCATATTCGTATGCACTTTACATAGGCTGCTCTCTTGAAGTTTTTATTACTTTGCCCCAAGGTCTATGAAAGATGCAGATGTGTTAAGAAGAGGCCCCAAACCTGCCTCTGTTCCCCCATATTTCCCTGTCACACGTCTCCCCAGAACAAGTGAAGAAGGCAGGTTTGAACAACTGGGGTCCTGCTGGTTACAACTTTCGATTGAATAAGCCAGCAACACAAGAGCATATATTTGCCTATAAAATATTGATTCATTTCACAGACTGGGATAAAAATGTATTAATCCTTGGGTCGACTTTCATGCTTAGTAGTCAGGTAAGTATTTGGCCAATTCAGATCTATTGCTGTGCCCTGTGGGCTTGAGAGTGTTACTTTTGTGTTTCACTTTTCTTTTCCTTCTCTGGTTACTGCCTGGTTTCTCATGACTGTTGGAGTCTCTGTTATGACTGAGTAGCAGTATACATTTAAAGCAGGATTGTAATTACTAGGTCATCTCCCAGCTAACTTGCCCAGAGGAGGCTGGCAGGAACGTCCTATAAGCCACACCTCAGATGTCCTCTCGCTCCTCTCCAGGTAAATCTCTTTTTTATTTTCTGAGGATGCTAAAATTATGCTGACGGCATCACGTTCATCTGATAAGGACGATGATCACCTAATTTCTATAAAGTTTCATTTCTGTCCACTGAGTATTTCAAGTTGCCGGGCTGGCACGGGGAGATGAGATGGGGTGCCTGATAGCGTGACGTGATACCAGGATTTTTTATCTTAACCCAGAAAAGCACCTTCCCGTATATCACTGCACATGCCAACTAACGCTCCCTGGGGATTTAGCACAGATCCGGCTTTTCAATTTGCCTTTGAGTAACGTCGTCAATTTGCTTCAATTGAAGCAGGAATTATGTTACGTGATCAAATAGCAGGAGAATTTCTCTCCACCTCTGAAGTCCAATGTGAGGGGATTAGCATTGACTAAACAGTGGAAAAGAACAGAGGTGATGACTGCCCTCTGTCAGCTACCTGAAGGGCCAAATGCTGCAGATACAAATAGTAAACTCTTTCTCTGTTTAGCCACAATCAAATCTTTGGCCTCGGTTTCCCCTGTTTGCTGAACGGACAGAACAATAGCAGTGCCCTCCAATGGTGGAAAAAAGCATTCAAGGAGATGATGCAAACTGCTTAGCACTGAACCTGATGGCAGTAAGTGTTCAAAGGCTGTTATTGTAACAGCAAAACCGTCATCGCTCAAAGCACTGGTTTAAAGCTAACATTTTACTGGGCAAAGAGTTCTGTGATTAAGAAAACACACTGATTTCATTATCTCTGAGTAAAAGAGAACCCAACCTATGAGAAATTTCCAAATTTATTTTCTCCAAAATAAATCTCGGACCTCATCTGTCTTCCCTATTAGGCCTCCCCCAATTAGGACATGCTTTTCCCTGTGCCTAACATGCTCTCTCCTCTTCGCTTGATGAAATGCTACTCGTTCTTGTTTTAAATGTTTAAAGTGTCCCCGATTCTTCAGACTTGGCTGAATCCCCTAGTTGAAAGCTCTCTTAGCAGGCTGTATGTCTCCTTTCTAGGGCTAACCATCATTATACTTTGAATAATTCCATGTGCAAGTTTTTGCTTAATACTGACACACAATTACGCACATACACGACTGTCTACCTCATAACGTCAATAGCTGTCCTCTCCCCACTGTCTAATATACTAGGCAATCCATAAATACGTGTTAAATGGATGAGTGACTGAATGGATGAATAAGCAAACAAACTGAAGAGGAATGATTGGCTTTGTTAAGACATTAAGAAACTAACCAGAGTAGCTTAAAAGTTGAGAAGTCTTCCTGGGGTTATTAACAATTACCTTTACACCCACACTGGGCTTCCTCATGGACAATTGGGGACTTCATAGAACCCCGTTTCCTGGGCTAATCTGGCCCCCCTTCCAGCTGCAGACACTCCATTCTCTTGGGGGTTAAAATTAGCACCAGTACACTCCCCCAGCAGTGGGCTCTAATCATGCAAGGGCCCAGGTGGATCTTGCTGACAGATGTTAAGGTTAGAAGGAAGGGTAGCAGCCAGATGAGAAAACAGACCCACCCCCTTCCGGAGGTACCAGCACTTCCTGTCTTTAGGCCTGGCTGGTTCCTGCCTGCCCCACCCCTCCCCCATGCATCAGTTTCAACAAAGTTGCTGCTCCTCCTGTCATTTGAACTCAAATCCTATCTTGGAAATTGATGGGCGATTCTGCCCCTGACAACACAATGTCAGCTTTGCTCAGTGTCCAGCTGGTTCCGTATATATTATCATAATATGCTGCCTGGGTGGACCCTGTCTGATTCCCTCCCTGGACTAGAATTCTCATTTCCACACTAATTTTTCCCTTGCAGCATGCAGACACTATTTGTTAAAAAATAAAAACAGAGTTAACAGCTTAGGAGATGTTTTGATTATGAGGACATTAAGTCTATTCTAATGGTAAGCTGAACTAAAAAAGATTTTCTTTTAAAAAACAGTATTTGACTCCTTCAAAAAAAAACAAAACTGTTTCCCAGGGTCCTACTGTTTCCTGGTGACTTGAAAGAATTATTACTTCCCCCACCCTTAACAACTCTGAAACAGTGTTTCCCAAACTTCAGTCCTGGCTTTGCCTCATCCCAGTAGCACTTACATTACAACTGACATTATTTAGCCGCTATTTTATTTAGACTGATTTTTTTTTTTTTTTTAATTCAGTCTTGCCCTAAGCAATAGTAGCTGTGAGGTCATGACTTTCGAGTACTTTGTATTTTTTGTTTGTTTGTTTCTTCATGAAAATACATGAATAACTATTTTTTAACCACCACCACCACCATTCCCTAAAATCATCTCATCTACTACATGGGAAACCTAGTTTAAAAGCTCACAGCGAACCACTGAGTGGGTTCAACCCTACACCATCTCAGCTGAAGGAATTCAGAGAGAATGTCAGGTCAGAGCCACCTCGGGCACAAGTGGCCATGCATGCCACACCCTGTGACCTTTCCAGGCCTCTTGGGACTCACTGTCACCCTCCTGCAGAAATGCCTTACAGTGAAGGGAAGTTGGCTTTAGATCTGTCCTGTGGAATGACTATCATATGGCATTTTGATGACCACTCACAGGCAGTGTGTGTGTGTGTGTGTGTGGCATGTCACGAGGATATTCTCATGGAATCAGAGGAATTCAAACAACAAACCATCATGACTTAAAGGGCTCTTTCAAGCACCCCCCCCCCAACTCACCCCTTTAATAGATGAGGGAACCGAGGCCCAAAGAAATCCAAACACATACTGGAGATCATGTAGCAAGATAGCTGCAGTGTTCTGTTTTTATTTATTTCTGCATGTAGACTGAAAATGTTCAAACAAAAATGCTGCAACTCTGCCCCTAAATGTCATCTTAAGGGGGGTTATATGGAGAAGCTTTCCTCTGCAGAGTTGCCGCCTCTGCATCCTCTGGAATTCTCCAGAGGGAAGGTGCTGAGGCAAGTGAGCAGAAAGAGGCCCTTGGGTTGAAACAATCAATTATGTAAATATAATAAACACAACTGGAATCATGAGGCTTTTGCAACCAAATATAAGACTTTAAAAACGAGGCTTTTAAAAAGTCTGTCGTTTCTGTCCAAAACATAAGCAGAAAAAAAGCACCATTCCCGGAGTGCTGATTAAAGCAAGTTAGATGGGGCTCGCTCATTTCTTAGGTCACACCAAGTACCAAATACTGGAAGGTTCCCACAGTTGATGGGTTTGTCAAGAAATTCACATAAAACAGCCTCTTCAAATCCAAATCAGTTTCCCATGTTATCTGGAGCGTGGGGTTTAGTAACCCTTCTGTACCTTCAAGAAGGATACTGTGGGTCTCGTGGCAGTCCCTTAACTCACAATCTCACAGTTTTCTCACAGTCTCCTTTTTCTCTACCTTGCATGTGTGCCAGGGAGCCCATATGGCCAACATATGATTTCTGCAGAGATGAGTTAGAACACCCTTGCAAATAAATAAAAACATTACCAGCTTCCTTCTTATCTTGCCAGCATCATAGAGAACATACCAATCATCAAATAAAATCAGCATATTCTTTATTTGACTAGCAGAATCTGCTACAGCCATGGGGAAAACACATTATTGAAGGAAAATGAACTATAAGGTAAACATACATAGTATGCCCATTAAAAATAAATAAATAAAAAAGAGATGTTCTGGGCTAGCTTTTGAAAGGCTTATTATTTAAGATACCAGCATAATTGCCTTTCTTGTACTGAGAAAAATAAGAACAGGGGGATAGGAGACAGAAAGAATCTGAGCACAATGTATAAAGCAAATGGTAGAGGCTACAGACGCTGAAGTAAGGCTCGCTGGGTTTGAACCTAAATCTGCTACTTATCTGGTCTGCATCTCTGGGCAAGTTGCTTAATCTTTCTTCAGCTTCAGTTCCTTCACCATACAATGGGGTGCCTATAGCACTGTTTGCCCAGCGTAATAAGCGCTCAATGAGTGTTTCTTGTTATTCTTAGTACTGCTATTACACAGAGCCATGCGGTTAGATAGACCTAAAATCCAGTCTCAGGTCCACTGCTGATTAGGTAAGTGGCTTTGGGCAAGTTACTCACCTGACCCTCTCTAAAGTGAGTTTTCTCATCTATCAGATAGGGCTAATAATAATTACAGCTCACTCGATTTGTTGGAGGGTTTGATGAGATGATATCAGCAAAGTGATCAGCACAGTGCTGGTACACAGTAAATGCTCCAAAGACGTTAGTTGATATCAGTCCAAAAATAACAATATTAAGAAGAAGAAGAATGCACATTACTACCTGGCCTGGTCACCAGCAAACAGGGCAGTAATGCCTGAGCATTGTTTCTCTTTTGTCAGTAATGCAGTTGGCGGTGTCTTATTCAAATAAAGATAACATGGATCACCTGCTTAGCGGTGACCTGTGGCTCATGAGCTCTTTAATCTGCCTGGCGCTGCGAGCTTGCTGGCTACCAAGTTCCTAGCATTAGGCTTTCTGGCATTACCTGCTTTATGGATTACCCAGGGGATACACTGAAAATCAGTCTTCACTTACATCCTTGTTCATTATCTTGACTTCTTGCCGTGTCCTTTCTCCCGCAAAGGAAGACAAAAGACATCTTCCCCACCGCTCGAAGAGAGAGGCCTGACGGGATGCTTGAAAATCTGAGGCCTTCATGCTCTATGTGATGACACATCTGGATATTCTTCACCTTCATGTTCTGTTCTCACATCTGTCTTGCTTTCTCACGTAGGACAATCAACTGATAAGATGTAGTATGCCACCCTCAGTAACAAAAGATGCTGCTGATATTTTTCTACTTAGCCTGGACCTTTCACCCAAACGCTCTGGCCTAAGTGGGCCTGGCTGGGGCTCTGCTCCAAAACCAGTCACATGAAGGGATGTTGCCTGGGTCAGTCATCCTCTGCCCTTGGATTCTGAAGGTGCACTGCTACTGGAAAGCTGTAGAGAACTTATAAGTGTTCTCTTCATGATCCTGGGGGTCCCAGAGACCCCTGCAAGCCTAGGCCAACCTGAACTGCCAGGCATCAGGGGTGGACCCCCTACCCCTCCACATCCTGTGTAACCTAGCAACCATGTAGCTGGGCAACCCCTGAAATTCCCACTTGCAGGCCAGCGCTACGTGAGCATGAGCAGGTGGCATCCCCGCTGAAGGTGGCAGTGCCCTGCTCTGCAAAATGAGACAGATAGGTGACCTTCCATACTTCAGTGGCTCTTTATGAAGCATGAGCTGCGTGACTCAGTCATTGGCTGTGGTGAGGGAGAAGGGAGAAATTGGGTAGGGAACGTTTCTCACTGTTTAGTTTATTTTCAGTCATCTAACTTTAAATGTGTTGGGGTCAGACAAGTCATAAACATGTCACAGGTCAAATAAAAGCACCGGTCCTCTAATCTAAAGACCTCAGAAAGGTAAGCCTCTACAAGTGCAAAAGCAAACAAACAAACAAAGAAGTCAATGAGTGAAGTCTTTCTAAGCTACTTGTAGAAAAAAGAAATGAATCAATAGTCAAAACCATCTAGAACATGAACTCTGAAATGCTTGCCTTTCTTCCTATTTTGAACACAGGCACTATTATTGATGGAATGAGAAGCAATCTGGGGACAGCTTCAAAGCACAGCCAACACCCTGGTGAGCTTCCTCAGCCTGACAGGGAAGGGAAAGGCTATAAGCAAGCCGTAACAATCCTGCCCTGGACTCTCACGGCACACTAGAAGTTCCTGTCACTGAAATTGAGTCCGTCAAAGCCCTGTTTGGTGGGTCTACCACGCCGCGTCACAACTGCCACAGACCACAGCCTGAGCATCTCACATGGGCCTGTGTGATCTGATTTTCAGCAGTCACCCCAGCCTTGTTGCCGGTCACTCTCCCTGTGGCTGGGAGCAACAGGAACCACCCAAGTCTCGTTGGGTTTCTTGAACTGACTTAAGCAACAGCCTTCTAATGCTGTTCCCTCTGCCTAGAAATGTCTTTCTGTCTCCTTTGCCTGGTGAAAACTTACATGTCTCTTAGGTTAAGGCATGAATATGATTTCCTCAAAGAAGGCTTCCCTAAGATCCCACTCCTCCTCACTCCTGCCATGGCCCTTCTGGTAGGCACAATTCTAAAGACTTAGTTGTAAGTTCTGTTTGCTTTCATGTCTATTTACATCACAAATTCTGTGCAGACAGGGACTGTCACTGCCGTTGTACCCATTAGCTTAGTGTCAGCATGTAGTGGAGACTCAACATGAATGAATGGAGGGAGGAATGATTTGAAGTCTACCTCGCTGACACCATATTCCTTGACTACAGATGCAAAGAACGGGCTCGACTAGAAACAGCCGTGGGTTTCTCTGCTCTCCTGAAGCCCTGGTTTTCCAAGGGCATGTCCGGAAGGAGGTGCCAGACTCAGGCAGGCACGTGCCAATGGCTTCAATTCAGAGCGCCAAAAAGTAGTGCATGCTAAGAGGAGTCCCAGAGATAGCACAGCCCAGCTCTCCTTGAACACATACAAAACGAAGGCCACAAAAGCAAAGTAACCTTCCCGGAGTCACACAGCTATAATAGTTAAAGGTAGAGTGGGGACCAGAATGTAGCTCTCCAGTCAGACAGCCCGATTCTCCTTCTGTTAGACCCAACTGCTACTTACTAGCGACTTAGGGTCTCATTACACAGCAGAGAGATGCATGGACCTCTCCTTTCTATGGAAGCTCCTTCTAGGCTGTCTCCCCAAGCCTGACCCATCTTTTCCCACATGTGCATAAGACAGCAAATGTATGGAGAGCCGGGCACAGGGAGCCAACGGGACTGGCTACCCAGCAGCAACCCATGGAAGCAAAAACTGCTTCTGTCTGGAGCACCAGGATTAAAGAAGGTCAAATGCTAAAGAGCAAGTGTGACACCATATTGTCGGGGACAGCTGGAAGGGGACACTACAATGGAAAGGTCAGACCTAACTGGTGGTGGTGAAATTCTACTTCTCTAAAGCAATCTTTGGAGCAAGGACAAGGGCCCAAGGACTCTATTGCCGCTCTTTGTTTCTTCTCCGAAGTATTTTTAGTTTGACCAAACCCCACTTTTGTTTTGATTTGGTTTATTCTGGGATCCTGGCAAATTTATACTTCACATCTCAATCTTTGTAATTACTCTGAAGGGAGATTTAATTCATTTGTGTTGGATGCCCACAAAAACATCATTTTGCACTTTTAAAAAGCAGGGGTGTTTTAAAGCACCTCTATTTGAGCCAAGAAACCAAGTCGGATCGCAGGTCAGAACTCATGAACATTAAAATGTTCATGTTCTAGGAACTCTTGATTAATAGCTCTGTTGCTTTTCCAAATAAATATGAAAACTGTACAAGTTCATAACAATAAAAAAAATACCCCTCAATCTGAAGAACACCAGACCAGGGACTTAACCCTACTCCCAGAAAAGGCAACTCCTGAGCTCTCTGATTTCCACAGTAATCAGGGAGAATGAAAGTCCCCTAATAGTCTAAAAAGGGGAGAGAGTAGAGGGAAGGAGAAGGGAGGAAAAGAGAAAAACACATGTTCAGCAAATAAAAGTCCCCTAAAAAATGAGCATTTAAACTGCTTGTCAGCTGGCTTCCTGACAAAGCCACTAGAGTGTATTCACAGGCATTTGCATAAATGCTGCCGGTGAGTTCACCGTAGCTGCTCGCGCTAATGTACATAAGGTAATTTAGTCACTTCTCCCGGCATTCTATGTCAGAATGATGAGCACCAGCACTTTGCCTTGTTGCATATTAGATCATTAGATAATAAAGTGTTAGTGCATGCAAGCTGACAGGGTCCCTGCACTAGAGCGCTGTGAGGTCACCGCATTTTGGGGGGGGTGCAGGGGGGGGTAGAGAAACTGATGCTACAACTGACCTCAAATTCAAGTAAACACCACCTGAAACTCAGGAGAACAATGACAATGTCAACACTCCCCAAGCCCTTTGAAGATCCCCACACACGGTCCCCAGGAATTTGACCAAGTGATGGGAAGACAGGGTGGGCCCACAGCCGACGCTTTATGTACATTACTGTGGGTGGTGACAATTCAGCATCTTTGGCCCCAAGCCTCTGCTTTTTTGAAAATCAGAACCCTGACAGCAGTTAATGTTCTGAGGCTGCCTCTCCCCCAACTGTACATCTTCCATAAAGCTACTGCTTAAAGAGGAAACCTCAGGAGCTTAAACTCGCCCATAAATAATATCCAACCCAAGAACATCTCGCTATTTATGAATGAAGGAAAAATGGGGAGAGCAATTACCATGAGCTACCGCGTGCAGGGATTCACCCTCTTTGGACCGTATAAGACTCTATTAAATAAATCTGCCGTTGTCAACTGTCCTCCAGGAAGCACAGGGACAGCGATTTGAGCACAGACGTTTGTGAGTCTGTAGGTCACCCGGGGAAGACTGTATGAATGTAAACATGGTCTATCTCTCTTGTGTGCAGAGAGATCCAACCACGAAAGGGAGCTTTCCTCCAACTGTCTGACAAGCAGGATATAAATAGGGATGTGCAGAGCAGCTCAAAATAATTCAGGCTACCTGTAAACGAGATGGTAAAAAGCCCAGAATGAGGAGAACGAAGTCTCCGCTAGGTCACGTAAAAGGCAAAAATACCTGGCAGTCTCGCTGTGCAGTAGTTGTGGGAGTTGGGAGTGTGGGAGTGAAGGGGGCCCGGGGTGGAGGCGTGGTTCTGTACGGCTTACACAGGGCAATTTCAAGCAGGGTTTTTTTAATGGCAAGATAACATATTACCATAACCCCAAATCACCATGAATGAGCTAGATCTACTCCTACACATCACCAATGGAAGAGCCCACAGCTACCTCGTGCTGAGTAGCTATTTAAGTAGCTATCAGCTTGACGTGTCTACCTGAGTGGGTGGTTATGGGTGTCGCTGGTTGATTCATTCTACAAAGAAGCAGATTTCCACGTTACTGCTGTTACCCTTCAGGAGGTGTCTACCCTTTTGTACTTCTGGAGAAAATTTATGAAGTACGGCTTTGGGGAGAGGGAGGCCCCCTAGCTGAAGGAGGTAGGACATGCCCATATCTCCGATGATAAGGAACCATTAATAAATAGTGACATGTCGCCAATGTCTTGAATAATATGCTAATAATAACATTGGTGGACTGGTAAAACTGGAAAAGGGAAATAAATGGTTGTCTTTAAAAGTTAGGCTAATGTGGTATTGCAACTGAAATATTAAAATATACACCTAGAAGTAAGAACACATCAACTAGGTTTAATTCAGAGACTGCAAACTGTTAGCCGGTGGCTATATTCCTACGTGACATTCCCCGCCCCCTCTCTTCAGAGTTTAAAAGTTTTGTAATTAGTTATCAACAATTAAAAATTAGGAGAGTTTTCATTCTTGCCAAAATGGAACAGCTGGCCCCACTGGGTTTTCACTCCCCTCAGTGACAAACTGCCTGATGCTGGGGGCGGCAGAGCATGAACTTGTACTTCTTCTTCAGTCCCCACCTAACCCACTTCCCCTGTGTATGTGACCTGCCCCCACCCAAGGCAGACATTTTTACTGCCACCCCCTCACCCCCCCACACACACACACAGCCACAGATCATCACCTTCAGTTTGCCAAGAAGGAATCTAAGGCTACCAAAAGGTAAGGTGACAGATCTGAGGTCACACAAAGACTAGAGGTGAAACTAAGAATTGAATTTAGGTTTTCCTGACTCCTTTTTCAAGACCCTACCTCCATATCCTGATGCACAATAATGTTCCTGACCTTCATGCCTTAGAGCTGACCTTTCTAGCAGGTTGTTTGTGGGTGGTTTGTGTTGGGGTGTTTTGGAGGAGGGTTTTGTTTTGTTTATTTTCCACGGTGGCATGCGCTCTCTCACCAGCTTCCTAGGGATAGGATTGGAGGCTGAGTGTGGTCTGTGCTTGGAGCACATTTTGAAACTGTGAACCATGACTGACACATTTCAAAGTGACAGTCAAGCCTTTCCCTGAACAGGGCAATAACCAGTTACAGTCAAAAGCAACACTTTAGTTTTTAAGCCACTGATCCCCCAAATTGTGCCCACTGAGTACCTATTGTTTCCTTCTTCCTTTCATGCCTTAAGTGACTCCAAAGGTATTAAGAAGGCAACAGTACTGTAAAGTGAGGATCTGGATAGTTTTAAGTACAGAAACGGAACTAGGGACATAATTATGAGAAGGTGTTTCAAATGGCCTCCCATAAAAAGTTATATCTGTCCACCTCTGAAAGATGATGGGTTTACCTTAAGAAGACTGAAATACTAGATGTGAAGAATCCCTCCTAAGAGTGTTACATCTTGCTAATTAATAAAAAGTACAGTTTGTATATTCCTTAGGCAGAGAAAAAAAATCAGGCAATAAATGATGGCAGTTGTGTGTTTATTAAATTGGGATGCTGGCAGGAAAGGGAGTTTTCTACCCTATGCACTGCATCATAGACTGCTCATGGCCCATGGAAAAATCAGGCTATTGAGTGGACATTTATTTGTATGGTAGTGGTTCTTTGTTTGTTTGTTTGTTTTTTAAACAATCCTGCTGACCTAGCTAACTGGAAAGTAAGTGGGGAAATGAGTTTAGGGTTTAATTTGAGGAGACTGGAGAAAGTGTTGCATGGTGATTGGTATCTAGTGGTCTCATTCACTGTTTCATGGATGGATGGATAGATGGATGGATGGATACATTATATATACATACAGTAAAGTAATGTTCAGACATACACTCAATCCAGCCAATGGTTCCTTTGAGTGCCATTCACTTTAGTCAAATTTTTATCTGGGTTCCTCATATCCTCTCAAAGGCGTAACTGATTAGCCATAAAATCAAGACAAAGGTGACTTCTCCCCATCAAAGTCTACCTGCAGAAAGCGAGCTGGTTAGTGTAATGATATAGGGAAGGGTATGCATAGGACATGGAACAGACATTTAGTTCTGGCCTCTTACTCAGAAAGTACCTCTAACCTAGACTTTGGGTTTTATCCCCAAATAACGTTAAATATGTAATCATAGGGATGCACCAGCAAGATTGTAAGGATGGATGGATGGATGGAGCTCATTATATAACCAGGTCCACTGTAAACTCAAAATGTGTAGAATTTTGGTTAACCTGCTTTGGCCTTTCTTTGTTTTTTAGTCAAGTGGATGGTTTAAAAAAAGGAAGAAAAAAAAAAAAGGCAGTGGTCTAGGTCTCCCTCTGTCTCTCAACAAGAAAAGACGAGTCAACCATTTCCACAGAGCACTGTGCAAAACAAAGTCTGGGCCTCCAAGATATGAAGAGCACCCTGTCTTTAAAAAGGTAGCACCAACGTTGTTCAACAGAATACTTGATATTCAAAATGGAGTAGAAGATGTGGTGGAGTTGGAAGAAAGAAGCCAAATAAATTCACAGTTAAAGTAGCAATGCCAACCAATGAAAATGATTCGCCTACCATGTTCCAGATAAGAGGGCGTACCTTCCGAGGGGTCAAGCCTCCGAGCCCTGCGCCCGTGCTTGGAGTTATTATGGACAAACATGTTATCAGAGACTGCCAGGACATGGCCGTCCACGTTGACTGTCGTAGACACCACGACCTAGAGACACAAGAGAGAAATGAAAGAACATTTTAATATAAAAGCGTGGAGGGTAATAAACGCAAGTTAAATAAATAACAGCTGGGAGCTGAAGAAAATTGCATAGCTATTTCACATAATAACTAGTGCTTATGCTGTACAAGTCTAACAAGAGGAGCTATTGATGAGTGGGTCTTTGGCATGGAACGCTTTTGATGCAGTTTTAAGTAAAATTGCACAGTTTATAGTTATACAGCAGAAGGTACACTGTTCACCATAATTTTAACAAGAGGATCTTTATTAGCATATTTTTTTTTACACAAGGGTGGTTGTGTTTCACCTAAATTACCCTTCAGTTTAGACACTGAAGCAGATATCACAGTTGATCATGCAAATAAAAATCTTTTGAATCTTTAACATAGCCTCCCCCACACACACCCCACTCCCACTGTGTCAGTGTTAAGGGGAGAGAGAAATGAAAGAGAGAGGCTTCCGTCAGAGTTGGGATGCGGCTTTCTCTCCTGGGTGTCTTTTGGGGGTTTCTTGTACATTTTTTCTTCTCACATTAGTTCAGTTAATCAGACCAATGCCCCCACTAACAACCATTAACCCCCACCCCCAAATCCCTGCTCATTACAATCTCAGATCTGTGTTTCAAAGCAAAACAAAACAAAACAAAATGATGGCATTGGCTCAAAGTATCATTCAGATACCTGACCACCTCATCAGCTGACTCTGAACCCAGTTTGCCAGAAGGGACACGGGCAAAGGTGTTTTCTCGGAAAATTTTGACTAAAACAATGAGAAGAAATGACCTACACTTCTCCTTATATTAAATGGGGAAGAGGATTAAAATTGAAACCCACAGAGATATGTTTATTCATGCAACCTCTTACAACCAAATATAATAATTGTCTGTAATTGCAGCTTCGGCTCCCACCTCATGCTTTGACATGGGAAACAGCAATCAGCCAGCTCCTATTTAATCCACCTATTATGTTGACTAATTAACTTTGCTCAACAGTTTATTTCTTCCTCCATTATCAGCCCCTGTCAGCCGCAAGCACCCTGCAGCATAGGGGGGACCTGGGGCTCTTTGATTGATCACCGATAGATTGACATGCAGATTAATTTAATTAGAATCACCTCACTTGAGAAATGAAAGACAATGGCAAGAGGGCTAATAGATCTGCTCTCATAATGAGGTGAACCTCCAGAGCCAAGGCTGCGGATTTCTGATTTATTTTGCTCAATTCCCCCGTTGCTTGGAAAGACTCTTGCTTTAATTGTTCTTGGTTCTGAGAGGCTGAGTCTCTAACGAGTTGAACCGCTTTATAAGGTTTGGCACAACTGAGGCCCCGGTTTCTGAGGAAGCCTTTTCTTTCAGTTGGCCAAAGGGGACATTGACTTCCAGAGTCTTGGGCAAGGCCGCAGTTTCGTCACCTGAGTTGGGCAGAGGGGAAAACGCTGGGCCTTGGCCTATGCTTGCCAACTGTCATCCCTGCCTGATCAAGTGGTCCCTTTGTGGTCCCCTACCCCCACCAACACCCACCATACTTAAAAGTTCCACTGTCCCTCACTCTGACATAACAGCATCATGGCAAAAATATGGTGGATTTCCTTTCTCCCTGCTTCCACAGATGGCAATAAACTGCAGGCTGTGAGTGCTCATAGAATCATGGGGCTGGTTGATTTTTTTTCTAGGCCCTCCCCTATGCCCACCTGAGGTCCCGCTCCATATATTAAGCCACTAGACCTGGATACGGAAGTCAGGGCAGAGTTCCTGTGGTCATCCGGCCCTGGGGCCTCCCAGGGATGACCGCAGGGGAGGATTTCTGTGGGGTCCCGGAAGTCCTCCCTTAGGGTCCTCACATGGACTCCAGCAGGATCTGGGCCCTTCCCTGATTTTCCTTTTTAACCCTATTTGATTAAAACACAAAGTAAACAAATTCACAAAGCATTCTTCTTAGTCACTGTGGGACCCAAAATTCCAGCTGGGGCAAGTCATTCATGGGAAGATGGGGTAAGTTCCAAGGAGCAGCTTGCAAAGGGGTCTTTCTTGTTCTCCATGATTGACCACCCAGGTTTCACAGGGCCTGAAGCTTATGTGTATGTCTCATCAACTGTGGGTTAATTTAAAAGAAGAAGGAGGAGGAAAAGGAGAAGAAAATGGTTGGTTCTTTCATTTTCAAAGAGTATTATTATGTGTGGTGGCAGAGTTCATATTATTTAAGGCAACGGAAACTCACTTTTCTTTTTTAGTTAGGGAGATCAGTTCTTGGGACTTCTACAATTATATAACTAAGCTTGATCTTTCAAAGAAATTTTGATTTACTACGAGACCACAACTGAGTGGTCACTGGAGTCGTTAGCTGAAGAAACTATAAAAGGAATCCCAAACGGTATCTGTTTCCAGTGTCAGGAAATACAGAAAGTGGTTATTCTAGATGTCTGTCTCAAGAGAAAAAAAAAAAAAGCAATGACAATTCACTACGCACCTGTAAGACATAGCACCACAGGGTTAAGGCTTAAAATATTTAGTATCATTTAAAGACATTTTTATCTAATTCCCACATTGAGCAAAAATGACAAAAACTGTTAAGAAAAAAAAATACACCCTATGTGTCTTTTTCTTGGCAAGAGAAAGATCACTAAGACCACATGTGTGATAGAATCATTTCACTGAAAGACCAATTAAAATGGGAGAAAGATAACACAAAGACACCTCATGCCTTTAATTTCTAGAACATAAGTGCCTACGATGTCCCTCAGAAACGTATGACATAACACATTTTAACATTCCTATACTCAAATAAGTTCTCTCATTCCAATTTGGAAATGATTGGGTATACTTAAATAAAATATATCCTTAAATTAATCCACAGAGTAACTTGTAAATGAAAATATCTAACTGTGAAACGCAAAGGGGGCACTAAAGTGTCCTTTAAAAAATGGGCCCATAGTAGGTGGGAAAAGGGCCTTTACAGTTTAACACAAGATTAATGAGGTGCTGACATATTCATGCAGGCAAGGGGACAAACAGGCCTGCCAAAGCTTCAACCTTCCCAAATTTTGTCAACAAAGCACAGCTTGAATTTGGGACAGATAAACATGGAAAATGATTTTACGTTTGGACTCAACCACCCTTCCCTCTCACTTCTTCATTCCCTTGCCCGGGGAAAGAGATGAAGAGACTATGAGGACCAAGTAGATTTAGAGTTTTATGATAGCTATTATAATTAAACCTTTATGATCTAGAATTGTGCAGTCCAATATAGTAACAACACACTATTTACATATTTAAACTAATTCAGTAAAATGTTAAAAATTCCATTGTTCTTGAGTCCCCATAGCCACACTTCAAGTGGTCAGTAGCCATGTGTGGCTAGAGGCTAGTATCCTGGACAGGGCAGATAGAGAGTACATCCATCATTGCAGAATGTTCAATCGGACAGTGACATCCTAGAATGGTTTTGAAATAAATCGTTTCAATTTATTCATGAGGGTAGCCACATACATCTCCTGAAATAAGTACTAGTCTAAGTGGACATGTTTAGGGCCGTGTACAGGTATATATTTTAGGATCAAAATTCTATTGGCTGGGGGTGGGGGCACACAGCTTTTTAATATAGCAATACCCAGATGTGCTGACGAACACCCAGCGTGTTTTATGGTAACTCTATCTGGGCTCAGTCCTCCAGGTGAGAGGAGTCAGTGTGAGGGGACAAAAAGAGAAGAAGGGAAGTCTGCAGCTACCCACAAAATTTGGAGATTTATCACTGACACGTTCAATTTCTTGGCTCATCTTGGTGGTTCAGAATCTCCCCTGTTACATCCTGGATCTAGAAGTTCCTGAAGGTTATTATTTTTACTATTTACTTTCCTCTATTTAAAATTGGGGAAAAAAAACTAACACAAATTTTATAATGCTTTGCTCCTGAGCTTTCCTGCTTGATGTGACTTTGGCCAGGCTAACTGAACCTCTCTAAGCCCCGGGGTCCCTGACTCTCAAATGGAAATGATGCAGGACCCATCTCATAGGTTACCGTTAACACTGACATTATTTAAAGTCCCGAGTGTGGTTCCTCGGACTCAACCAATGTTCATAACAGTACTTAGGTAGTTGTGCTTCTGTTGGTGATCCTCAACAAAAAGGTCAGAAAATGCATTGGGCTGATAATGTAAAGACTCTTGAATGACATAAACAGGAATCAGCCCAAACTGTTACATTATGTCTTCTCTCTTCACTGCTTTATCAGTCTAACAATTAAACACCTTTAAGGACCTCTATGCTCCCAACATATAATTATATAACTTAGGCCTCCTGTGAATTGCAGATTTCACTGATTTATGTAATTTTGCTTTCGAGAACTCATCTGCAACTTACTTAGCCTTTTATGTCGTAGGCTTGAAGCTAAATGAAATCTTACTGCTTGGAAAACAGTCTACAAATTAGACATCACTTCGGTCTAGTTTTCCCAATATTTCGTCTGACATAGGGGTTCTCCAACAGTTTTGTTGTGGGTTAATATTTCCTCGCTTTCATTGCTCAGGCTGCCCCACTTCCCCTCGTCTCAGGCGGGAGACCTTGCATGTCCCAACTATATTATCTGAGGTTCATGAAGCATAATCTCTGTCTCACAAGCAGATTTTCAAAAAGACACAAGCAGCTAAGTTCAATCATGGGTGAATAATCACATTAACAGAAGTAGAAGTTCACATGGGAGAAGTGGTTATGACAAAAGCCACCAGAAGAGCTGAAATCTGTATCTTTAAACATTTCTACAACAAATACGGAATCCAGGGAAAAGAATCTTGGGGTGTCCGAACTTTTGGCTTCCCTGGGCCACAATGGAAGAATTGTCTTGAGCCACACATCAAATATACATTAACACTAATGATAGCTGATGAGCTCAAAATAAATAAATAAATACATTACTTTTAATTGCATAAAAAAATCTCATAATGTTTTAAGAAAGTTTAGAAATTTGTGTTGGGCCTCATTCAAAGCCATCCTGGGCCCCATGTAGCCCACAGGCCCAGGTTGCACAAGCTTGGATTAGATCATAAAAATATATTCAATATTTAAATTTAGAATATTTTGGTACTAAGTACCAAATTAGTGAGTTAATTTTAAATGGTTATCATTTTTAATTTACAAATTTGGGCTTTCAATACTGATAATAGGGTAATTCAGTGTAAGGGGACTAACAGTACAGGTGGTCTTTACATAACATCCTTATCTCTGGGTGTAGCTTTTTGAACATTTGCATTAATTTAGGGCCCCTAGGATAAGGCATTACATGCATTGGCTTGAAGTACATGCAATAAAAAAGCATTCAGCAACACTCACCAAAAAAAAGAAACAAATTATTGATACACCTGGATGAATATCCAGATAATTAAGCCAAGTGAAAAGAGCCAACACCAAAGGTTGCATACTACATATGAATTGTGTCCCCTCACACTCACCCCATCCCCCCCAAATTTATGCACTGAAGTGTTAACTCTCAGGACCTCAGAATGTGCATGTATTTGGAGATAGTGCTTTCAAGGTGTGATTCCATTAAAATGAGGCCATTAGGGTGGACTCTAATCCAATCTGACTGCTGTCCTAAGAAGAGGGAATTTAGACACAGAGACACACCAGGGGTGTGTGTGCAAAGAGGAAAGACCATGTGACGACACAGCAAGAAGGTAGACATCTACAAGCCAAAAAGAGAGGACTAGAGAAAATCAGCCCTGCTGACACTTTGATCTTGAACTTGCAGCCTCCAAAACTGTCAGAAAATAAATGTCTCTTTTTAAGCCACCCAGCCTGGGTATTTTGTTATGGCAGCTGTAGGAAACTAATACAATGCATGATTCCATTTACTTAACCTTCCTGAAATAAAATTTTAGAAATGGAGACTAGATTACTGGTTGCCAAGGGTGGAGAACAGAGGGAAGATAGATATGGCTACTGTAAAAGGATAATAGAAGAGATCCTGGTGGTGAAAGAAATGCCCAGTATCTTGACTATGGTGATAGACACAGACCTGATAAAATTTTACAAAACTAAACACACATACTGCTGCAAATAAAACTAGAGAAATTTGAATAAGATGGGTAGATTTATCAATGTTCATATCCTATATGCATAGTTTACAGAACATTGTAATATTTTACTTTAGTTTTGCAAAATGTTACTATTGGAAACTAGGTAAAGAGTATACAGAATCACTCTGTATTATTTCATACAACTGCATGTGAATCTGAAATTGTAGAAATAAAAAAATTCAAGAAAATAAAAGGTATCAGCCATCAAGATGTCCTTTGTAGGTAAATGATATACAAACTGGTAATCCATAGAATGGCATATTATATAGCAATAAAAAGAAATGAGCTATCAAGTCACAAAGACATGGCGGAAAAGTATGAGAGAATAAAATGATCAGTGGTCACTAGGAGGAATGAGGTGGGAAGGAGAGATGAATAGGTGGAGCACAGGGCGATGAAACCATTCCATTTGACACTTACTGGTGGATATGTAACATCATGCATTTGTCCAAACCCATAGAACATAGAGTGAACCCTAGTGTAAACTATAGACTTTAGTTAATTATAATGTATCAATACTAGTGCATCAACTGTAACAAATGTATCACACCAATACAAGATGTTATTAGAGGAAACGAGAGAAGAGTTAAGGGAATCTACAGGAACTTCCTGTATTTTTCCCTCATTTTCTTGTAAATATAAAACTTCTGTACAAAATAGTCTACTATCCCATCAAACTTCTACATGACCTCACATAGCCCACATTTCCATTCTACATATCCTCTGAACCACTTTTACAGACTCCTTGATTATTTCAGCCACAAGAGCCCTAAGACATCAGCCTATCTAGTGGCTTCCAACTAACCGGTTTTAAATGTAGTAATAGAATACAGCAGAGAGGTAATCCTAAATTCATCCACAGCGAGCGAAGCCGCACACTGAAATCACATTTGCTAAATTTCCTTTGTTGACATGGGACCAGAGCATCTCCATATGGAAACACAGATTGTCTCCTGCACAGGGGAAGCTCTAATTCAGTTTCATGAGGCTTCAAATAATTTTAAAATAGAGAGGGTGAATCTTAATAAATGCCTGTAGGTTGAAAAATATGTCATCATATGAAATTTGTAAGAAAAAACAACAAAAAGAATCCCCAGTAGCTATGACACTGCAAATTCGTCCAATACTTCCTTTTACAGATTGGAAAACTGAGGCCCAAGAGGAGTAAAAACATCCTCCAGGTCATAGGGCAAATTAAGAGCAGAGGCACGCCTGAAGGGAAGCATCAGACTCCAGGTCCAGTTCTTACCCTCAACAGCCTCTGGCTCCTCAATACCCACTCCTGGCTTAAGTCCTCTCTCTCCGGACTCTCCTGATATGTTCCAGTACCCATCCCTTGTGTCTATGTGACTGACTACACTTTAAGTATTACATAAAAATGGTCTGCAGCCATTAGGTTTTCATTAACTTTGTCCTTTAAAATACCCTTCACTGATATGGAATGAGATATTCTCTAAAACCTGCCTGATTGCTAGTTTCTATCTGGTTGAAAGATCCCAAATAACTCATTAAAAATTATGAAGGACGCACAAACCTACAGGATGTAACAGAGTGGAACTGCTGGAGTAAGGGAGTAAGTAACTGAATTAAATCCACACTTTATTATAATGCAAGGCAAAAACATCTCTCCTTTTAACAGTAAGACAACAACAGACACTTCTTAATCCTCAGGTACTTGTGCTAAACTTATTTGGACCTTTGAAAAGTAGACTCATCTTTTGTATCCTAAACTAGGATACATGCTACACCTAAAAAGCTCATCTGTGATCTGAACCTTGCTTCTCCCTCTCTGGATCAGCATACTTCTGATGACTCTTGATAGTGTCATTGGCATTGAGCGATCCTCTCTGTGTATGTGTCCCCACTGGCTATTTTACGTAGCACTGAGCCAAAACATGAAACATCGCCATGTATGCTCTCCACCAGCGGGACTCTGGCACTTGATCTTGACATTGGGAGCAAGAAAACAGCACATTGGTCAATGGTTCAGACTTCAGGGTCAGACAGTCCAGAGCTTGAACTCCAACTTCATCACTTACCAGCTTCATAACCTTAGATAAGTCACTGAACCATAGGTGTGAGTCGTGTGCCCTCAGTACACCAGGCATTAGTCCGTGTTTTGGAGAAGCGGCAATGAACAAAGCGGAAGCATTTGCCCACAAAAAGCTTAGTTCTTATCAGGGACAGAAGGTGTTTCCCAGGCAATAAGTAAGCAGACAAATGAAAGCAAATCTCAGCATGTGAGAAGTGCTAAGAAGAAAATAAAATGGGGAGGAGATGCCTCAGTGGGAGCTATTTTTGATTGGGTGATTAAGGAATGCTGAAATCTGAGTAATAAGAAGTATCCAGCCATTTAGTGAAGTGACAGAAGAATTTCCCAGGGAGGTGAAATAGCAAGTACAAAGATCCTGAGGCAGGGATGAGTTCAGTGTATTCAGGAAAGAAAAACAAAGGAACAGAAGGAAGACCAATGTGATCATTTGGAGCAAAGTCAATAGGACAAAGAGCAATAAAAAAAAAAAATGAATAAGATAATATTGTAAAACCATACTGCAGTGTCTCACACATAATAAGAGCTCTATAAGTTACAACTTAAAAAGTGGAAAAATATAATAATATCTTTTGTTGGTAAGTCTCAGTAACTATTGGCATCCTTAGAACAAATATCCATCAGCAACACTGATCAAACACTTTCCTATCTATCCTTTAATGTATTTTAGTGTTGCTTTTTTTCCTCCCAATAATGACTGTCCTTAATGTAGGAATTTATTTTCTCTAAGTGCAGAGCTACCACTCAACAAATTCAGTCCATGAAGATTCCTTCTCAGTGAGGCATATTTTCTGCCAAGGCCCAGCATAAGGCTCATGCCAAGATACATATTTGCCCAATAAGCTGTAATGGTTTAATATATCAGGTTGAAAACCCACCATTTGTATTTACTATGTTATGTGAATTAATCCTGTATTCTGAAACTATCGTTAGAGCTGCTTTCAGTATAATTAATCAGCGTGGTGCATCTTGGAATTATTCTGTATGGAAAGAGTGATTGCAGTGCAGGCCCCTAGCATTCTGTTGGTAAAGAATTTAATTGCGAGATGTGTTGTTTGTCAAAACAATATAAGACCGGGGCGGGGGGTTGGGGGTAAGTGGGAGAGAAAGCAAAGAGTTGAGAATCTTTCCTTCTTTATTTAAGTGCCTTTCCAAGCAGGCCGAAAGTGCAGAGTTTGGGCATGCATTTTAAGAATCTTCTAATGATACCCTATAACATATTGATTCAGAGCCTCTGTGGGTTTTTGAATAAATAACAAGGATCCTCAAAACTTATAGAACTTACCAAAAAAGCAAGGGGAGGCAGAGCGTTGCCTTTTAATGTCACTTCCCATGTCATCATTTTAGAAAGAATGTACATTTTGGGTGGGAATTTGGGATGAATAGCCCAGTGGTTTCTCTTTGAATTTTCTATCCCCCCACTCCAAATGACTGAGAAGTGAAGGAAGATTTTCTTCTTTCTCATCTCCACAGATAAGCATGAATTCTGGGCTTGCTGCTCTCTCTACTCAGGCAACTCTCTGACTCTCTGCAAGATAATGTACTCTTAACATTTAAGCTCAGATACCTCCTAAGCAGCTTTCCTGGGTCACCTATTTTAATGTAGGTTCCTATCACCCATCCCACACTGTTATTCTCTCTAATAATATCCTGTTTAACTTTCTTTACAGCATATTTATGATTTTTAATGATGTACAATTATTCATTTGTCCACACTGTGGAAGCTGATAGTAATTGTTCTATACACATCTATTTTCTATTCTTGGGGTGTATGACTAGACATTAGCCAGTCTTCTCTGGTTATATACAGTCATGTGACAGACTTCTAGCCAATGGAATGTGAGCAGATTAAACAAGGATCATTTCTAGGTCTTTGGTTTTAAGAAGCCCATGTGCCTGCTCCATGCACTCTTTGCCTTTCAGCTAGACAGCTGGAGACAGTCGAGCTCTAAAGGATTGCGGACACCCAAAAGGAAAAGAGCCCAGGTCTCCACATCACTTCCGGGGCAAGATCCACTCACCAGCAGGAACATGTGCCTTGTACTATATGTGAGCAAGAAATCACTTCTGTTGTACGTGTGCCCTTATATATTCTTCAGTCTGTTTGTTACAGCAGCTAGTGTTATCCTATCTAATGGACCCCAACTAGAATACCAGTCTCATTAGGACAAACACCCTGTCCTTCTTGGTCATCAATATACTCACTACCCACCACATCAATAAATACTACTGAGTGCATGCATGCATGTACGCATGAATAGACCTTATGCTCATAAGTAGCCATAGTGCTAACATTTATACATATACATTTATCACCTAGGGAATAAACTTTGTTGAAGAGATAAGATGAATCTGGAAATGTATACTTTACTTCACAGCTTCCAGGTATTAGGATATATACTGTGAAGACAGTGTGCACCCAAATTCTTATTCCTGCCCTTACCACCCTCATTCTGCCAGCCCCAACAAGGAAAGCTATTGATAAGGATTTAAATCTTAACCTCGAGTTGTCTAGCTCCTGTCAGTTAAAAACCAGACCTGTAACATGGTTTTAACACAGTCCTTTGACATTAGCATCGTTTTAGTGTCAAGATGAAGAAATAGGCTCATTTAGTCACAGTGAATTTCTCTCTGTCATGAGCTGTTTCCATCCCTGGCTTACCCCCCACCCTCACCACCCCCTCCTCCCTTCCTCCCCGCCTCCCCACAGCCACTAGAACT
>PVKE010010024.1:7968-43514 GCA_004027555.1 Craseonycteris thonglongyai | reverse complement strand
GGGGGGGGGGTAGGGGGATGACTGGGAGGAAGAGCCTCAGACTGCAGTGCAGCCTGGAGACTGCTTGGCCATGCTTGTGGGAGCCCCAGAGCCCAGACTGCCCTCAGGGGCCCTGGGTCAGGCCAGGGTGGCGGCCCCGGCACCTGCTGCGCTCTGTCCTTGGCTTGGGTCTGGAGGTGTGGTTGCTGCAGCTCTCAGCCAGCCATGCTCCCCAGAGCAGCACTGTAAGAGGGGTTGAGCGGGACACCTGTGTGGCTGAGGAACTAGAGCTGTTGTTCCGTTTTATAAACAAGAAATGGTGGCAAAGAGAGGAAGACATTTCAGCTAGCATTGAATGGCTGAGAGGTGGCAGGACCACGCTGCCATACATTCAGCCCCATGAGGCTGACAACCAGGCTGCTTCCCTGTCTTGAAATTGTGGCAGGTGCCAGAGACCACCATTTATGGCAGAGGTGAAGAAAAGGCAAGAAGGGAGGCCCTCTGTCTCCCCGTCTGTACCTGTGTGCATAGACCTAAAATGGAATGCTGGGGTCCTTGTCCCAGAATTCAGCCCCACTTCTGTCCCTGGGGCCTTTGCCACTAGTCAGCACTCAAAGGACAGGCTCTGCCCCATTTTGGTTTCTTTTTGATAGCCATGTTCCCAGGACTCTGGGCAGATGTCCCTCGGAGCTATGTGTGCCGAGGGCTGAGACCCTGCGGCCTGGGCATTAGCTATTCTCCCCAAAGTACAGACAAAACCGGCTTCTTGCCTATATGTAAACTCCAGGGACTGGCTTGATGGGTCCAGGCCCCTGCCCATGGACCCCTTTTTACCTAGCCCCTGGCCAGCTCCCTGGCTTTCCTCTGTGCCTGTCCACTCCTAGCTCCTACTTCAAAGCCATTTCCTGAGCCCACGACAGATGGGGTCTCTGTAGTACGCTAGCCCTTTGCTGGACGCTGGACGCTGACCAGCAACCCCTGAGGCTCAACTGGGGACATGAGAGCTGAGAGTGGGAGGATTTGTTGCTTCCTGTCTGAGAAGGGAGAGGAGAAGTCAGTTTCTACAGGAGGTCACAGGGCTTGATGGCCTCAGGTGGTTGCTTTGTGCCCAGACCACTGAGCCACTGAAGGGTGGGTGCCCTTTAACTGTCCCTTGGCTGAGGGCAGGCTGGGCTCAGCTCCTGGGGCAGGTGTGAGTTGAAGGGAAGACTGGAGGTCACGGAGGGGCAGCAGAGAGGGTGTAGGCATGGGTAAATGAGACCCGATGAGGCCAAGGTCGCCCACTCCAGTGCTGGGGAACAATGCCAGCCCTCCAGGAATGTCTCTGAAGTCTCACTATCAATCTATTAGAAGCTTTAGAAGGAGAGAGCAGAAATGATCTCTTTGTTCAGTCAACAGATATTTCTGGAGAGCCCTACATTCTGGGGATATAGTAGTGAAGAAAAAATACAAGTCCATGTTCTTAAGGAGCTTGTCAGCTAGTGGGAGACATAGTCAATAAATGAACAAATAAGGGAAGCATATAAAATTGGGACCACAAAATAAAATAAACCAAGGCCAGAAAGCAGAGCACAGGGAAAGTGCTGTTTTCGATGCGGTGTCCCAGGAAGGCACCTGTAATAAGGTAGCATTTGAGCAGAGGCCTGCATAAGTGAGTGAGCATCCCTGTAGATACCTAGGGGTAAAGGAGAAGAAATGATAGCTGAAAATTTGCTTGAACTAAGAAAGACTTGAGTTTTCAGATCTAAAGAACACACCCAACTTAAAGCAGGAATAAGAAAGAGACAAGGGTCCAAAGTTAGAAGCATCTTGTTAAAATGTGGGAAATCTAAAGGCAGAGGAGAGATCAACATCTCTCCCCCACCCCCCAAAAAACACCACACCCAAATGGTTTTACAGGCAAGGTCATAAAATATTTAAACAACATACCCGTAGCTTGTATCTTTGTAAGGCCACTTTCTCTGCATGATGATGTTAAAAGAAGTAGGGAAGGAGTTAATTTGGAGGAAAAGTGTGTTAGAGGTTTTCACTGCTGAAGAGAAATGTTTCTTTTTCTTTGGTGTCTCAGCTTTGAAGAGCACTACCTGCCTTCTTTCTCTTCTTGGCAAGGAATTTCAGTAACAGATTCTCCCCACTATCTTGGAGAGTTGTTCTCCCTGGGTATGGCCTGGGTAAATGCTGGGTCAGGTGGACCTTTAGCTACGTAGGCTGCCACTGTTCCCATTCGCTCATTCATTTATTTGCTCAACACAACTTTATGGGTCTCCGACTATATTCCAGGCACTGTGAATAAAGGAATAGTAAAATGAGACCTGATCTGTCTAGCCTGGAGGTAAGGTTGGTTGGGGACTATGTCCCCAAGAAAGTTAAGTGTGAGGTGCTTTCTGAAGGGTTAATGGAGTTAATGAGGCCAAGGTGGGTGCTGGAGGGAAAGGGAGAATGAATCAGGTAGGAGGCAGCCTGTCCAAAGGCAGTCCCTGGAAACTAGTTGCGGGTAGTGAGTCTCCTTTGGGAAAATTGCTCTTCTTACTTCTCCAATGACCAACTCCTTTACTTGTTTGGAGTAGGATCCTCAGCCCTCTTTAATTTCTCTCAAGAGGACCATGTTTGCTTTAAGTCTTTCAGAAGTTAATTCAACAATTGAGCATTTATTGTATGCTTGGCGCTGGAGATGGAAGGGAACAAATGGACAGAAATTGCTGCTTTGCTGGAGCTTACATTCTATTGGAGCAGACAAAGAGCAAATAAAATAAAATTTAAAATATATAGTTAATATATTAGCAGGAAGTAAGTACCAAAAAGGGACGTTAAATAGGGTAGGGGAGTAGGAAATGTTAAGGAGTGTGTTAAAATAGTAGGTTGGGTAACGGTGAAGTCAGGGCTCCCTAGAAGGTAGTAGTATGCACTATGAAACAAAAGTTGACTAGGTATGCTGTCTCTCCAAAGTATAAAACTCATAGTAGAAGATCACACAATTCAGGACCTTATTATTCCTTGCACTGGTCGCTGTAGTACTCCCATTTTACCTGTGAGAGAGACAAAGGGAGGAGAGTGAAGACCTGTCCAGGACCTTCCAGCAATAAACAGTATTGTTATCCCTTACCCCCCTGTTGTCCCTAACCCTCATGCACTACTAACGTTCACCCCAACTGGTAGCATGTCCTTCACTGTCATTGATCTAGCCTTGCATTCTTTAGTTGCCTTGCATTCATTCCAAGGCGTCCTGGGGTTAGTTGGCTATTGCCCAAATTGGATCCCAAATCTTTCTCTTATGAAAAACCTCTGTATGTTTTACTAAAGAATGACAGTCCAGACCCAATTTGGGCAATAGCCAACTAGCCCCAGGAAGCCTTGGAGTTGAAGCTTCATTTTGGGCTCTGAGTTTGGCCAAATTGCAAAATTTATAAAGAGACTTTATGGCCCTTTAAAGCCAAAAGTTCTAACAGGTGGATGCTATCTTCCTTTGAGAAGACTTTGTAGAAAGACAAAGAGGCAAGTCTTCCACATATTGTGACAATCAGCCTGAGGGTTTGTGAGAAATAAGAAGGGCCCTCAGTGACACTCTGAGGCATTATTGTTCAGGTGAATTGTTTTCCTTCTCAAGTGAAGACAAAAGGCATTGGTGAGGCGCTCTATCACCTGATGGACGCAAGGCAACTAAAGAATGCAAGGCTAGATCAATGACAGTGAAGGATATACTACCAGTTGGGGTGGACATTAGTAGTGCATGAGGGTTAGGGACAACAGGGGGGTGAGGGATAACAATGCTGTTTATTGCTGGAAGGTCCAGGACAGGTCTCCTCCCTTTGTCTCTCTCACAGGTAAAATGGGAGTATGACAAGGACCAGTGCAAGGAATAGCAAGGTCCCGAATTGTGTGATCTTCTACTATGGGTTTTATACCTTGGAGAGCCTCTTTACTTATGGGATATCAATCAATTCTGGGAAGGGTATTGAATAAGGTGACCAGACGTCCCGCTTTTGGCAGGACAGTCTTGATTTTTAACAATTTGTCCCGCGTCCCGTGGCGTTTTAAAAAAGTTCCGATTTTTGGAAAGAATGTACGACAAGCTAGGAAACAGCGGGAGATAGACCAAATTTTTAATCAAGAACCCCCTCCCCCCCCGGTCAATGGTGTCCCGCTTTACCAATGTTAAAATCTGGTCACCTTAGTATTGAAGGATCTATTTGAATTTTGATAGGAGGTGCACTATGGATTTTGCCAATCTCAAATGAAGATTTTGCCTCTGAAGAGGGTGTCAATTGATGTAGTAGAGACAATTGATTATGTTCCCAGATTTAGTTATGGTGCCATCAAAGATAAAACAAATAAAAGATGTTGGAAGGTTATTTAATTCACCTGATTGGCTATTTTGATAGCTAATGTCAAATTCTAGGATTATTTCTTCCTTTGGAGAGAAAGAAAATCTGGGATAATACTTCTCTAGAAAGTGTCAGCCTAATAAATGAATAAGGGGGGAGGAACTAAGAAGAAAAGGGTATTTCTCAAAGGGTCTCTTTATGCTAAAAGGGATAGGTTCAGAAACTGGAAACTTTGAGGTTTATTTGAAACCCCTACCATTTGAACTGTTTTAGTACTCTGAGGCAGGGGCTGGTATCCTAGGACATAGATTCATTACCAACCTGAAGAAGTTTTTCCAAACTAATTGAGAGGGAAGAACTAGAGAAAGCCCTTGTAGTTGCATGGAGCCCTGTCATTGGGGATTAGGAGATCTTGCAAAGGCTGGTGAAAAGGTGGAGGCTGCCTGAAGTGCTGAAATGTGTGACAATCTCTTTCCCAATGTCCTTGCTTTTTGCAATGATACAGAAGACTTTTGATTTTGTATAGGAGCCTTCAGTTGACAGGGCTGAAAATTAAGCATCCTTCCGATTTTACTTCTGCGTGGCTCATGCAGAGTATGAGCAAGCTGATTGGCCAAACTGACCAAATTGACCAAATCTATAGTGAACATGGTTTCCCATTCCATCCTGGTCCTTTGAATTAAAAAAAGGAAAGCTCTTGGTTCAGCCCATTAATAAACAGGCTTATTAAAGGTTACTCAAGTGGAATCAACATGTGAAGGAAAAACAGAATTTTTCTTATAAATGATCTGAAGATAATTATAATAGTAATGAACAGATCTGTCAGACTTTTGTGAGCAAGTCTAAATTTTGCTGCAATCACCAGGCTTTGGTAAAGCTACTGTAGTTGTTTGGTAAAGTTCTCAAGCAAGTCCTATAGCTTCTTTCCAAAAGTTAGAGGTACTAAATCCCTTCCGGGATATTCCCATTGGGCAATTCCTGCTATAAATCAGAAAGCCCAGGCTGATAGGCCTGAAGAACTATTTCAAACTCCTCAGCAAATGTGTGGGATCCTCAGTTACCTTACAGAGTCTTGTAATTCAGCTTTTGCCCAGGGGATATATGAAATTTGAGGTCTGTTAAGATCCTCAGAGGGTTTAGCTTTAAAGGTACTAATAGATTCAGAGGAGGAGGGAGTGAGAGGAAGTTCAGAGGAAGATGACATCAGAGGTGAGGCAAGGAAGCCAGATAGTGAAAAACCAGACAGCTTCGGTGGTAGAGCTTGAAACAAAGGCGCTGAGGGGAAAAGCAAGACAGCACTGGGGGTAAAGAGCATGAGGCTTCAGATGCTATCTTTTCTCTCTTTAAAAGTTCAGTAGCCTCAGTTAATTCTAAAACTTTATTTTGCAAAGGGGCGACTGCAGATTCTTAGTACCATTTGGAAGCTTCAAAATACCTTGTCATATAGACAGTCCATTTATCTTTGCCAGTTTTAGTGCTAACATCGTCCAATTAGATTTTAAGAAAAGTAACTTTGGGAATCTCAACGGTTCCTCGTGGTAGCCATTGATATTCTGAATTACTCTTGTGCAGATCTGCCCATTTAGTTCAATATACACATGAAGAGTAACCATGGCTTTTAAACATGATTTCAACTGGAGTCCCTGGAGAAGGGACAGTTGTGAAATATTTAGGTAACTGTGATCCCACTTTTTAGAGATTTCTCTAGAGCAAGTTTGCCCACACTGCATGTGGCCCAGGGAAGCTTTGAATGCTGCCCAACACAACTTCATAAACTTTTAAAAAACATTATGAGATTTTTTGCAATCTTTTCTTAGCTCATCAGCTATTGGTAGTGTATTTTATGTGTGGGCCAAGATAATTCTTCTTTCAATGTGGCCCAGGGAAGCCAAAAGGTTGGGCAGCCCTGCTCTGGGGCAAGGGCACAAAACAGCCTAAATAGCTGGAGCAGCCTGCAGGTTAGACAGCAGCCAGTCTCATTCTAGAACAGCCTGATCACAGGGGGACAGACCAAAGTTAAAAAGCCAGTTCTAGTGGAGCAGCCTGGTCTCAAGAGGCGCACACTTCCAATGGAGCAGTTTGGGTCCAGACTAAAGCCGAGCCTCTGTTTCTGTGCAAACAGCCCAGTTCCAGATGGAACCTATCAGAGCGCTAGTGAATGAAGTTCAGTGAAGCAGCCTTGGGTCTCCAGGGAATCAGGTCAAAGTGTCAGCTGAGTTCACAAACCAACAAACAAGAAAGGTCCTTTAAGAACAACAACAAAAATCCTCAAAACAATTCCTGAATAAAGTCTGGAAAGCTTCAGAACTCAAAACCAGAGACCCAGCCAAGGCCTCCAAACCAAAAAGCGTGGGCCCCAGCGGCTCTGTGGGGCCCGAGCTCCTGGTTGATCACGTGCCCTAAAACTCTTGGGGTTACTTCTCTGAAATCCCAGATAGGCCCCTACAATGTCAAAACATGAAAACGAAAGTCAACTAGGTATTCTGTCACCAAAAGGATTTGTCCGGGGAAAAACAAAGGACTGCAGTTTGGTACATGCAAATATGACGAGCCACCTGCACACACTGCTTGAAGAAAATATAGAGGAAGTACATCATCAAGGGAAAGAGGAAGTAAGGGGAGGGACCTACACCCATAGAGCTCTGCTGTAAACACACAGCTCTTCCCAGAGCTCGATGACATAGGGTTTGATAGCTCCTCCCACAGCCCCTCCTGATTTCTGTCCAGCTTAAGGTCTCCATGTAAGTTTTAGCAGTAATGTTTAAATAAAGCCCTGAAGGAGGTGATAGAGCCATGCAATTTGTGGGGAAGAGATTATACAGGCAGCAGGAACAAGTGCAAAGGCCCTGACATGGGATTTGCCTGGTGCGTTTGAGGAACCACAAGGTGGCCAGTGTAGCTGGAATGTTGTGAGCAATGGGGAGAGGAGGAGAGGGTAAGGTCAGAGAAGTAATGGGGTGCCAGATCCTATAGGGCAGGGGTGTCAAATTCAATTAAAACATGGGCCATTTGGTGCCACAGGCAAGATTCATGCAGGCCACATCACATTTACAAACATCACCGGAACTGAGTGCGTTTTAACACGCCCACAAGCCCCCAGGAAAGGCACTGGGCCACGTGTATACTCATCTTCAGTAGTTAAAGGGTTAAAGAGGGAATTGTGTGTACGGACAGTATTGCCTCAATCTCCCCTAAGCACTATTTTCTTCATAACAATTATTTCTATTTTCATTTTATTTCAGAGCATCGTGGGCCACAAAAAATTACCTCGGGGGCCGCATGCGGCCCACGGGCCATCAGTTTGACACCCCTTCTATAGGGCATTGCAGGCTGTTGCCAGGTGGGAGCCATTGGAATGTTCTGAGCCAAGAAGGGACATGATCTGATTCAACCCATAATAGAAGCATCTTGGCTGTTCTTCAGTTTTTTATTGAGATATAATTCACATATATCACTGTATAACTTTAAGGTGTACAATGTAATGGCTTGACTTACATATATTGTAAAATGATTATCGCAGTAAGTTTAGTTAGCATCCATCATCTCATATACATATAATAAAAAGAAAAAAAAGAAAAAAAATTTCCTTGTGATAAAAACTCCTAGGATTGAACAACTTTCCCATATACCATACAGCAGTGTTAGCTAGTCATCCAGTTGTACATTAAATCCCTGGTACTTACCTATCTTATAACTGGACGTTTGTAGCTTTTGACCGCTTTCTTCCAATTCCCCCTCCTCCACCCCCAAGCTTCTGGTAGCCACAAATCCGATCTCCTTTTCTATGAGTTTGTTTGCTGTTGTTTTTTAGTATCCACATGTAAGTGAGAAATTTGGTTTTTAGAGGAGTGCTGTGGATGTGCTTGGCTTTCACCTGCACAGAGACAAGACAGTGCATCACTGCCCCCTCCACACCTTTGTCTCTTCTGTTAAAAAAACGGTGAATTCCACCTGGTCTGCCAATGCTGGCAAAGGCTGCCATAAAGGTTCAGACAGTGCAGAGGGTCTCATCAACTCCTCACCCTCAACACGAGTCTCCTCTCCTTCCCACCAAACCTGGGTTTGGCTCCTGGAGTCAGCAGGAGCTGCATCCCTGGCAATGACTGGGTGCACAGGGAGGGCCCCAGGATCCAGGGGGTGAGCACTGGTGTGGATTTCGGAACTCAGGCCCACAGCATTCCAGAGTTTTAGCTATGAGTCCCCAGCGAGGAGCAGGGGAACGGCTCTCCATCTTCCAGGCCAGGAGGGGAAAGGGTGTACGCCTACAAGCTTTGTAGAAGGAGCTCTCTGCCCTGTGTCCAGGGGTGTCTGGAAGATGTCCTCCATGCCTTCCCCTCTCTTTTTTCCCTACCAGCTGTGTAAACCAGGGAGGACCCTATGTCCCCTGGGAGTCTGTTTCCTCATCTGTAAAATGATTGGCTGAGGTTCCAACAGCAGTGTGGGCTACAGGGCATAGCAGGGCAAATCACTCTGAGCCTTGCTTTGCCTGTCTCGGAGTGGACTGCGAAGGACTCCTGGAATTGCTGCAGATGTCTGTGAATGGCCTTTGTAGACTGAAGTACTGCTCAATCTTCAGAGACGTGCCCCACAGTTGGGGTTTCATTGATTTGATGCAGGGGCCACCAAACCTCCTCAAACCTCCTTGACAGCCCAGGTGGTAACGCAGGCAGCGAGTACTTTCCCCAAGGGTAACGGCAATTGCTCAACGGAAAGACCATGCCGCATTTCTCCAAAACGTTCTCCAAGGCTAGTCGCATACTTTATCTGGCGCTCACGGGGGAGGCTCAGCGGCCAGTGTGGGACTGCAGGTGGAGTGGGGATGGAGGGCAGGCCTGGCCAGGGCTGCCCCACGCCCTCGCGTATACCGCACTTTGGGGCGATGTAGAGCTTTCCTCCGGGCCGGAGGCCTGTCTCATTTTCTCTCCTGGGGCGCAAGCTTTAGATGTGGACCCATGCGTTCGCCGCGGGTCCATGGCTATGGGAGGGGAGCCGGGGGGTGGCTGTAGGCCGGGATCCGGCAGCCGGCTGGGGAGCGCGCAGAGCCAGTGGCTCGGGAACTCGGAGCGCGCGGGCCACGCGCGGCGCCCCTCGCAGCGGGGGCAGGAGGCGGGGGCGGGGCGGGGCGCGTGACGCGCGGCGCGAGCCAATGGGGCGCGCGCCCGGGGCCGAGCCTCCTGCGAGCCTTCGCCGCGCTCGTAGCGTCACGTGAGCCGCGGGGAGTGAGCGCAGAGCGAGCGGCGGCGGACTAGAGCTCCGCCGCAGCGACCCCGCGGGCCAGCGGGCGAGGGAGCGAGCCCAGGATCCGCGGCTCGGCCCGCGGCCACCGCCGGACCGGGAGCCAGGCTGCTGCCCCCAGCCCAGCCCGCTGGGCCTCAGGACCACCGGTGCCTGGCCGCGGGCCGGGCACGCGCCAAGTTCAGGTGGGAGAGGCGCGGCGCGAGCGCACGGCCGCGTGGACGCGGCCCCGGGCGCCCAGCGGGCTGGCCGGGACTCGGGGTGGGGGGCCCTGGCTTGCCACTGGGCGTGTGGCCGGGCGCCCGCGCTGTTGTTCCAGGCTCTGCGCGCGTGTCCGAGGAAATGTCAGAGGAGCGGGGCGGAATGGTGGTGGGGTGGGAGGGAGGCCGGCCAAGCCCGTGGGAGAGGAATCCCCACTTTCCTGCGTCAGGTCCGGGACGCCACCTCGGCGCCCAGCCCCGCGTGTTCCTGCCCTCCTTGCAGGCCTGCCCTTCCATATGGCGGGCACCCGGCGGGGCCTGGCGACAGGAGAGGGTAGGCAGACACACCAGCCTGCCCAAGCCAAGTGTGTGTGTGGGGGGGGGGAGCGACAGAAGGGCCTGTGACAGAGGGGTTACTGTCGGTCAGCAGCCTTGGCCTCCGGGGGAAGGGGTGCAGGCCTGAGGGCATGGTGCCCAGCGGGCAGCACTCCAGGGCTCTACCAAGCGGTCTGAGCGAGCTCCCCACGCCTTCCTTTCCCACTCACGTTCCCAAGAGCGCGGGCACCCAAGCTGGCTCCACGCGCTAGTACGTCGCGGACACACTCCCGCACAGCCACACTGGCTGCCGTGCACCATGCCCTGCACACTCAATCACAGGACATGAATTCACACCCCTTCGTGCACACCCGCATCGTTCACATGTCTCAGACTCCGACTCCCCACTGAATCCCCTGGCCTGTTCAGCACAGCAGGAAAAGAGAGGCCACCCCAACCCTCCCTGGCACTCGGATTCCCCTTACCTCCCCGCTGTGGTGTTCCCTATGGAGCCCTTCCCCACTCTCGTGTGTGTGTGTGGGGGGGGGGGCACGGAGGAGCTCTTTTCTTTCCCAACCCCCAGAGGGTGACAAAAATCACCAAACGCCTGATCCCTTCAAATCACCTTCCCTCCAAGGACCGGGTGGCTCTTGAGCCTCCTCGGTCTCCCTATAGGAGTGAGGACACCGAGCTCGGTGACTTTTGAGCTTGCTGGCGCTATGGGAGGCAGAGACTCTTATTTTGAAGGGTGGCCCCCGCCCGCCACCCCGTGATTTGCACGCTGACCCAATGGCAAGCCCTTGGCCAGCGCTGGGCTTGTTATCAATTACATGCTGTTCCTGCAGCCACTGTGTCCCCGGGAGAATAAACAGCAGGCTGGGCCGGGCAGGGGGCGGGGGCGGAGTCCGGTCGCCTGCCGGGGACAGTGCCCAGAACAGTGTGTCCCCTCCCCCTGCACGCAGCCTGCGCCCCTGGCCCTGCCACGTGCTGCTGTTTTAGAGGCTGGAGCTGGCTCCCGCCCTGGCGTGCCCTCTAAACGCCAGCTTCCCTTCTAGGCTTTCAGTGCTTCTGAGTCCAGCCCAGGCTGTTGGGCCCTACATTAAGACCCTGGCGGCTGTACTCCAGGTCCCATTCTGCCCCAGCCTCCTCCTGGCTCAACACGGCAGTGCCTTTCACTCACTCAATCAGCAAATGTTTACAGGTCCTGTTTTAGACTCCTATGTAGCAGTGGACTGAACAGTCAGAACAGCTTGTATTCTGGTGGGGAGGTAGACAGAAAATAAAGTACACAAACATATTGCTAAGATAGTTTTCCCCACTGGCAACCTCCAGGAAGAATATACTGTGGGATGATGTAATAGAGGGTGGTCAGGGAGGCGCCCACATGGGGTAACTTCTGAGCTAAGATCTAAATAAGGTCTCCCAGGCAAAAAGCTGGGGGAAGAGAGAGATCCACAGAGAGGGAAGCCAGGCCAGTGGCCTGAGGCCTATGAAGCTGGAGAGCCTGGTGCCCAGTTAGTGTGGAGTGGAGCAGGTGGAGGTGAGATCTGGGAGAGATGAGCAGGGCCCTGGTGCTGGGGGCTGGGAGGAGGCTGGGTTACGTTTCCTTGGGAAACTGTTAGGGGTTTCCTCCACCACCCCCTATTGTACTTATTTTCCCCACTCTTTCTTCTGTATCTCAGTTTATATCTCAAAAAGCAAGGCTTTTAAAAAGACTGAAC
Source organism: Craseonycteris thonglongyai (assembly GCA_004027555.1). Classification (NCBI taxonomy): domain Eukaryota; kingdom Metazoa; phylum Chordata; class Mammalia; order Chiroptera; family Craseonycteridae; genus Craseonycteris; species Craseonycteris thonglongyai. The sequence goes on along the minus strand of PVKE010010024.1, from coordinate 31,742 downwards.
CACCACAATACCATCATCACACTTAAAATTATTAACAGTGATTCCTTGATATCATGGAATATTCAGTTGGTGATCACATTTCAGGGGAGAGTTTTAAGTGGGCAAGAACATGTCCTGATCTGCCCCTCACCACCACTCATGCCCTTCTCCCGGGTTCCTTAGCATCACAGCAGAGGGGCAGAAAGACCACGTGTTCCCCCGATTTGGAGGCTAATCCGAATGGCTACTATTGACCAGCGCCAGCACGCATGTCAGCCCTGTAGTGAGTGGGCCGCGCGTGTTAGCACATGGGACTCTTAAAACAACATGGGAACTGGGCACTGTTGGTAATATCCCCACCCAACAGACCAAGACAGAGACATTGTGCCACCTGCTCAAGGTCGCCCAGATACATTGTAGAGGCAGGAGCAGACCCTTGCTCAGAGGGTGGGTGGCTGATGGGTGGGGGAGGTCAAGGACCAAGTGTGGGCTTTGTGTAGCTTCATTGCCCTTTACATTATCTGGCACTTTCATTCCTTCTCAGCACCTGTTTTGACAAATAGTGTGTATTTGCAAACCCCCAGTTTTAAGTTCTTAGCTGAGTATTTAAGCTAAAAGCTGAATGTCCTGGCAGAAGTTCCCCTTGGGGTACAGTCTTGCCACGGATATCCATCTTCCCTTGTTTCCTGGAGCTCTGTGAAGCTCCCCAGATGAGTGGGAGCTGAGGCCAAAGGCCCTGGGCCAGTGGGGGCATGGAGCGGATGAGGAAACAGAGATTTGGGGCAATCCAGGACTTGCCCATGGTCACAGCTAATGATGACCCTGGTCCTGGGAGTTATCTGCTCGTGGCTGGGCCTCTTGGCCATTGGGCAGTGCTGGGTGCCAGACCCAGGAGTGGTCCTGGGGCTAGAGCATGGAGGTGGGTGCAGGGTGATGCCAGCCAGGCAGCAGAAAATCTCTGCCTTCAGAAGCAGAACGTTCCCCTCCCCAACCTTAGTAAACACTCAGACATGGTCACTGGATGGGGACAAAGGTCTGTAGAGGTGGCCCCGTCAGCCTGATACTGTTGACTCTCCTTGGACACCGGACCTAGCAGGCCTTCAGACAATGTAGCTTTCCCCTCTCCTCTCTGTTGGGGTGTTCTGAGCCTCTCCTGGGTACCAGCTGCCACACTGCAAACTAAGGCCGCAGCGGACACGCTACAGCTCAGCCTGTCCTCGCGGGGAGCATGGTCCAGTGGGGAGACGAGAGTTAGCTGGGCCTTCCCGAGGTGGTGAGTTCTCCATGGGTGCAGACCAAGGCGGGTCTTCTCTACTGGCCTACTAGGTGGCTGTGAAGTCACATGAGGTAAGAGCTGTGCCATCATTCTGGGTTCAGGGACCGCTTCTGCGCCCCTGGATAGGGTGTTGTCCACCCCGTGGGAGAGCCTCAGTGAAGTGTCTGTTCAGGGCAGCTTCACAGAGGAGGCAGCTGAGCCCAAAAGGGTCTGAGAGCTGGAGGGTGGGGGAGCTGTCCCCTCCCCACCTTCAAAAGGGGAAACGGGGCCCTTGAGGGCAGGTGTAGTGGGTCTTTAATTTTTTGCCACAAATTAGATTTATATGATTAAAATACAAGCTGTCCAGTTAAATTTGAATCTTTGATAAAATAATTTTTAATATAAGCTTGTCCCGTCCAATATTTAGCACATACTTACATTAAAAGTTGTTCATTTTTTGAAATCTGAAATTCACATTTAACTGGGTAGCCTGTGTTACTACTTGCTCAATCTGGCAACCCTACCCAAGCCCTGGTGGCCATTCTGCTTCCCCCCACCAGTGACTCAACAGGAATGAAGTGGAGGTCAGGTGTCCTCAGAAATCCAGCATCTCCGATGAACTGCACAGGGTTCCCTGACCTTGGCTGTTCTGAAGTGCAGAGAACTTACGTATGCACTTTCTCACTCCACACACTTACACTGAATCATTCATAGATGCACACGTGTTCTTTACCAGAACTGTTCTGGAAAATCTCGTTGAGAGCAAAAGTGCCCCAGGTTGTGCAATGGGCTGAGAGCACTCTTGCAAACAGGTGGTGCAATTTTGGAAAACGCTTGCCGGCAGAGTTCTCCCAAGGGACAGATGGCGGCAGGATCCAGGCGTTTGGCAGTGGGAGGCTATGCGCAGGTGGTGGAGGGGGTGCCACAGGCCCAGCAGGAGGCAGGTGAGTGTGCCCTCCTCCTGACCAGCCCTCCCTTCTTTCCCTCTGCAGCCGCCACTGGCACGGCCAGGCCAGCATGGTGGATCACTTGCTTCCAGTGGACGAGAGCTTCTCGTCGCCTAAGTGCCCGGTTGGTTATCTGGGCAACAGGCAGGCAGGCGGGCAGGCATACCACAGGCTGCCCTCGCCCCTCTCAGAAGACGACAGCGACGCCTCCAGTCTCTGCTCCTGTGCCAGCCCTGACGCGCAAGCCCTCTGCTCCTGCTACAGTGGCGGCCCAGGTGCTGAGGGCCAGGACAACATCTTGGACTTCCTCCTGTCCCAGGCTACCCTGGGCAGTGGTGGCAATGGTGGCATAGGGGCCAGTAGTGGCCCCGTGGCCTGGGAGGCATGGCGGAGGGCACCGGCACCCGTGAAAGGGGAGCATTTCTGCTTCCCTGAGTTTCCTGTGGGCGACCCTGATGATGTCCCGAGGCCCTTCCAGCCCACCCTGGAAGAGATTGAAGAGTTTTTGGAGGAGAACATGGAGCTGGGGGTCAAGGAGGCCTCAGAGAGCAACAGCAAGGACTTGGAGGCCTGTGGCCAGCTCTCATCCGGGCCACACAAGAGCCACCCCCATCCTGGGTGTGGTGGGAGAGAGCGCTGCACTCCCCCACTGGATGGTGCCGGTGCAGGTGACCCCCAGGGCCCAGGTGGGGGGCCAGCAGCTGATGGCCCTGTGCCCTTGCTGCTGCAGATCCAGCCTGTGCAGGTGAAGCAGGAAGCAGGCACCGAGCCCGCTTCTCCCGGGCAGGCCCCAGAGAGTGTCAAGGTAGCCCAGCTCCTGGTCAACATCCAGGGGCAGACCTTCGCACTCCTGCCCCAGGTGGTGCCCTCCTCCAACTTGAACCTGCCCTCCAAGTTTGTGCGCATTGCCCCTGTGCCCATTGCTGCCAAGCCTATTGGGTCAGGACCCCTGGGGCCTGGCCCCACTGGCCTCCTCATGGGCCAGAAGTTCCCCAAGAACCCAGCAGCAGAACTCATCAAAATGCACAAATGTACTTTCCCTGGCTGCAGCAAGATGTACACCAAAAGCAGCCACCTCAAGGCCCACCTGCGACGGCACACAGGCGAGAAGCCCTTCGCCTGCACCTGGCCGGGTTGTGGCTGGAGGTCAGTATGGCGGGTGACAGGCTGGCTGGGGAGTGTGGCCCTCCCATCTCTGCTCCCCTTGGTGTGTGACCGAGGCTGTTTTCTACCATGAGAGGGCTGATTAGGAGGGGAGCATGGGCAGCTTACCTCCTGATCACTAAAGCCAAACCAAGCGGTGTCCAGATGAGGCTGGCTGGGTCCTGTGCTGAGGGGGAGGGGCAGGAGGGCTCTCATAGTCTCAGGACAGCTGAGAACGATTGGGCAGGAGCTGTGTGTCAGATGGGGCTGCGACCATGTGTGCACGGCTCCCTCTGTGCCTGTAGTGCCCTAACGGGTAAGTACCACCCTCACTCTCATCTGACTGCTGAGCAAACTGAGGCTCAGACTGGCCACGTAACTTGCCCAAGGTCACAGTGCTTTATAAAATCTATTTGCACCAGGGGGTCATAGAGCAGTCACATCCTGCAAATGCTTTTCCCAGTCAGAGGGACCAGCTTTGCTTAGACATGCCCTGGACTATGGGCTGGCCCTTGCTCCCTGCTGGGGGCCTGGGGATGTGTTGGAAACGGCACAAAGGCCAATCATGGGGATGACCCAGCTTAGGACACTGACCCAAAGGTGGAAGACTCCTTCAAGGCTCAAGTGTGTGGCACAGCGAGGAAACCATCTCCCAAAGGGCAGGTCTCTTGCCAGGGTCACCCAGCCCAAGGGTGGCACAGTTGGATGGGACCCCTGTGGACTTCCCTTTGGGAAGGTGTGTCCACTTTTTCCTAAAAAGTGGGCGGCTGGCTATCAGCTCTCAGGCTCGGGCTCTGCAGCTGGGCTCTCCTCACTTTAGGACGCCCACCCCCGGGAACCTCCAGCCTGCCTGGGAGGGTGGCTTGCGCTCTCAGCACATGACTGGGCGTTGCTCCTGTGCCTGCTGCGACATGTGTGGGTGTGGGAGAAAGCAGCGTGGCACACATGTCTGCGTGCCACTGTGTGCGTGCACTGTGTGTGCATGTTGCTTTCTTCATGTGTGTCTCTGCTGCATGACCACACGCTCGTGTACCTTAGGCATGTTTGTGCTTCCATGTCGGCATGGCACACAGGAGGCAGTTTGCAGCTTTTGTTGTTTGAACAGACTTTTATCTGAGGGCTCTTGAGAGTTGGTCCCAAGGCGGCAGGTGCCACTCTTGGAGTCCTGGCTGGCCCAGGACTGCAGCTGTGACTAGAACGTTTGATGTGATGCTGCAGTCCCTTTCCATGATGTGCAAAACTGGGTTTTGCCCCAAACAGTGTCTTCCTTAGTGAGGGTACCCCCCACTCCCAATCTCCAGAGGTTCCCCTCAGCAGACCCACAGGGCTTCTGAGGGTGCATGCTCCAGCCCACAGCTCTGGGTGTCAGTGCTGTTGTAGCACGCCTCTGAGCCTTGTACTGCAGTCTGCCAAGTGGGCGCCGAGGTAACAAGTGCACGTACAGGACAGCTTGTGAGGCCTGATGTGGTGGCAGGTGTAGAGTGTTGAGTGGTCAGAGTTTGAGGTGGACAGGAGCCCAGAGACATGAGCCCTCAGAGGCAGGTGCTCAGCTGCAGAAGGGAGGGGCATTGAGAATGGATGGGGGACAGCTGGTGGCAGTAGTTGGAAGCCCCAGTCCTGGTCAGCCTCCAACTTGTTTATGCCCAAGGGGTAGTTCCCCTGCTCAAGCCTCAGTTTCCTCATCTGGAGGGCCAGCTCACTGCGTCTCCTTATCAGGGGCGCCCCTTCTCATCGAGAGCATTGTCACTCTCATACAAGGTCACAGCCTGAGAAGGGAAGGTGTTTACCCAGCTTTCACATTGGTGGCACCCATCTCAGGGGCACCTTCAGACTCACAAGGACTCTCCTCTTGGTGTGTGTGTGCGTAGGTGGGGGGAGGCAGGGCTGGGGAGGGGTTAGGCAGCTGGCTTGGCAGAGCATGGGTCCAGCTCTTATGATGGGCTCATCTTCCTGGGTATTGTCCCCTGGCTGCTACTGACTTTTGCCAAGTGGACCGTGGACCCTCCAGTTGGGATAGGGCTGGGTGGGACCACAGAGCAGAAGGGGATAGTCCCTGGGGAAGGCCACCCACTTGGCCTACTCCCCCAGGAGGAAGGGACCTGCCTTCTTCCAGACTGTCCCAGGGAGCAGATGGGACCCTCAGTCCAGAGTACATCTTAGAGCAGCAGCCCTCAGCCCCACGACATGGTAGCCTCAGGGGATAGCGAGTTCCCCATGGCAGGAGGTGTGGGATTTATGGAGGGGATTCAGCTCTGCCACTGTCTAACCCTGGCCCTAGCCATCTTGCTCAGAACCCACTGGGCAGGGAAAGGTATGGTGGGTGCCTGGCATGGTGAGGTCCCTATGAAGTCACTCCTGGAGCCACCCCTGCCTCCAGCCACTCCTAGGGCTTCAGCGGGTATCCCCAGCTTCTCCCAAGGTCCCCCCAGAGTGGGGTCAGCCGTGGCAGGGTCACACATGACAGAGGCACTGGAGCAAAGGGTGCCTGACTCTCAGGAGGGCTGTTTCTCTGAGGATTTGAAAATCCCCACTTGACCTTCAGGGATCCTGAACCCCTGGGGACACACACAGACATACATGTCCCTTAAATGTGGCCATAGTCTCCAACCAAGGGTCAAGGGAGAAGGGAGCTCTCGTAGCCACTGGGAGGGGGGACAGGGGCAGTAATGATGATGATGACTCTTCTAAGGTTCTCAGAGCTGGAATCCCCCAGAAACCCCCACCCGTGCTTACAGTGTATCTCCTGCCACGGGGAACTCAGTACTGCCTGAGTGCTCTGACCTTTACGTGTCCTATGATGTACTTCAATGCCTTGTCATGCTTCTCATTCTGGTCCAGCCTGCCCTCCACAGGGCAGGCTCCCACCCGGCCTCAGCCCTCTCTGTGCCCTCTGTCTCCAACGCTTTCCCTCAGGGGCAGCTGTTGTTGGCCTGTGGTGGCACCTGCTGTGTTCTGTACATTTCACAAGCATTAGCTCTTTGAGTCCTCACAATAGCCCTGGAACATGGAGGCACCAATCTGCATTTTACTGAGGGGGAAACCGAGGCCCAGAAAGCCTGTAGGGACAGAGCTAGTGAGTGTGGCTCTGAGTGCACCCCCAGGCAGTGCCTCAGCCCCACCCTGAGCCACTTAGGGATGCCTGCAGCCTCAGGCTGGCTGTCCCCTCCTCTCTCCCTGTGCCCGGTATTATAATGACCAGGTGTCCTCTCTTCCCCTCAAGGCCATCAGCTCTTTCAGGTGTCCCGCATGGGCTGGGAGAACAGCGCTAACAACAGCAGCATAACAGCCCCTGCTGTGTGCAGGCATGGCTCTGAACGCGCCAAACCCAGTAACTTGTGCAATGCTCCAAACAAGTCCATGAGGTAGGTAGGCATCAGTATCTTGTCCCCATTTTAGAGAGGAGGACACAAGACACAGAGCATTTAAGTAAGTTCTCCATGATCACACAGCTAGTAAGTGGCAGAACCAGGAGTTCACCTTGGTCTGTCCGCCTATGCCCACAGACTCAGGACCTGTCTGCAGCCCGCTCTGCGAGCCTCCATGGAGGGTTACCTGCTGGCACATTGGGAGGACCTCCATCTGCAGCTGGGCTTCAGGGAGGCACCCTGCACACTTGCTTGCCTCCCTGTGTGGGGTGCTCCCCACTCCCAAGGCTGCCTCTCTCCTCCCTGCTGGCCCTGGTGAGCAGTCTCCCCTTCCTCCTACCAGGCCAGTTCTGGCCCTGGCACTGTATCCTGTGCCCCACCCTGTGAAGCTTTGTGTGATGAACGGGTGTCCCTCCCCACACCCCCAGTCCCCATTGTCACGTGCAAGGTAACCAGCCCTTCTGCTCTTGGTCCTGAACCTGGTGTTCCCTCTTGTGACATGGTTCTGTCATCCTTGATGAGGCTGACATCGGACTCTCCTTATTCTGAGCTGATTGTCTGGGAAGTGGCTGCCTGCCTCTGCCTTCCTAGAAGTGTCCTCGCTTCCCTGTCAGACACAGGGCTCCTTTGTCCCCTGCAGCAGAATGTCCTGTTCCAGAGTAGCCAAGCCATTTTGTCCCATAAGAATCCCCTCCTGCTGTGATTACCATCACTAGTAACTTTCAGCAGCCCCGTGTGCTAGCTACTGTTGTTATCTCCAGTGGACACAGGAGCCCCTGAAAAGGGAGTTGCAGGCCTGAGCCCACAGAGCCAGGAGGTGGCAGGGACAGGGTTCAAGTCCAGTGGTTCAGCTGCCGGCCTGCTCCCTTGGCCCATGTCACTACTACCACTGCTCAATAAGGCGCTTTCTGACCTCGGCCCCATAGTCAGCAGAGCCCCAGGTGTGGTTGGGCAGGTTGTGCACTGCACAACTCTAGGGGTGCCGCTCCCATTGCAGTTCTTGAGACAGCTATTTGCAGTCATGGCTTTCTGGCTGATGGAAGGGATGCCTTCGCACAAAGGTGCGGTGTGTGCCAGTGGTCGTGCTGGTGTTAGAGGCTGCGCAGGAGAGTTGCCTGGATGGACCCTGTGCTTTCCGGTCCTCAGTAACATGAATCAGAGTAGTGACCCCACACTCCAGGACCTCACCAGGGCCAGGCCCCATGCAAAGTTCTCCCCAGGAAATAAGAGCTCACAACTCTTGGACAATTGCCATGTGCCAAGCATTCCTGTAAACAGTTGTCGCCTTTTACAGTCCTTCGAGGCAGCTATCAATTCCTTGTCTCCAGGTGAGAAAACTGAGACCTAGAGAACATGGAGACTTGCCCAGGTTGCTGGTCGGTACATGGCAGAGCTTGCTACCCACAGAGGCTGCATCTCAGCCACCTGGCCTCCCCAGCCGCTGCTCTTTGAGACAGTGTGGGGAACAGTGTGAGGCAGGAGTCTTCTGAGGTTTCAGTTCCCAGGGATGGACCCCTCGGGCCACAGGACCCTGAGGCCGCAGGGAGGGAGCGTGCTGGTGGGACATTCTCAGGCTTGGTTCTATCTTGGTGTCTCCATGATGGGAGGGCTGCTGTGGCCCTTGGGTCACTGCCTTTAGCTTCTGAGAAAAATTCCGGAAGGTAAGCAGAAATTTCAAGATTTTTGTTGGATGAATGAGTGGACTGAGGCCCAGGATGGTTCTCAGGTTTGCTCAGGACCATGCAGGGCTCCCAGTGGGATAGCGACCTGAGTAGATCCTGCTGTCCCTTGGCTGTGTGACCTCAGCAAGCCCCTTGTCCCACCTGAGCCCTTGCTGTGGTCGTGTCAGTCTGACAGGGCTGATCCTGGCTCCCCAGGAGGTGCAGGTGCCCCCAGTGCCTGGGGCCAGGGAAGGCTCTGGCCCTGCCGGTGACATTTCCTGTAGCATTCTGCTGGCCTCTGCCTTGGATAGGCCCACCTGCTTAGAATCTGTGTGTCTAACTCCTGCCAGGGGCTGGGGGCCCTGGCCAGGATGCACACATGCAAGCTCTGGCTGCCAGGGCATGCAGGTGCCACTTCCTCTGCGGCACGAGGCTCCAGTGGCTCTGTGGATGAAGCCAGGCCCTCTGCAGTCACCCGGGTAAGAGGACACAGCAGGAAGCTGTGCCAGGACCTCTGCTCTGTCCTCAGCTGCTCTGTCTTGCGGGTGACCCTGGATGTCATCACTCTGAACCTCAGTTTTCTCATCTGGCCAACAAGCCAGTTGATCTCCCTTTATTCCAAAAGTGTGCTGAGAGCGCTGTTCTGTGCTTGTTGGGATTGGTGCACTGGATGTGGGGTGGAGGAGACCTGGCCATTCTCTGGGGGCTGGGGGCAGCCGAGCCAGGCCAAGGCGCTGGTTTTCTCTGCTTCCTGACCCGGCACCCGCCCACCTGAGCCTTCCCTGGGCCTGTGCCTCTGAGTCCTCCTACTCCTTGGCAGGCTGTGGGACCAAGGCCTCCACCCATAGGTTCAGGCCGGAGGTAGGCCAGCAACCCCAACCCACTGGCTGGGCTGGGGACAGCTGTTCCAGGGGCACCACCTAACCTACCTCAGGCCCCAGGTCCAGAAAGAGGGCTGTTGGGTTTGGTACTTCTGTGTGTGTGCATGTGTGCACACACATGTGTCGAGTGGACATACACATGTGCATGCATGAGCACACACATCTGCATGCAGTGCACCCATGTTCATGGCACGTACATGTGTGTGGAATGTGTGTCTCTGTGTGAGTGTGTGAATGCCTGTGGGTACATGTGTGCATTGTCTCTGGGATGGTCTTCCATCCTCTTGTGGGTACCTGCTGTATCTACTCTTTAATGCAAATGTACTTACTGGGCACCTACCATGCGTCAGGCAGACCTGTCTTTCTTCATGGAGCTGATGGCCTAGTGGTACAGAGGGACATTCATCAAAAAGGGGAAAAGGAATTTAAAATTGTGACAACAGTGCCAGGGGCCAGGAAGGAGAGGTGCATTGAGTGGTGGGAGCTTAGACAGGATTATAGTCCTGGAGGGCTTTCCTGAGGAAGTGACAGATGAGCTGGGCTCTAAGGGTTGGGTTGGAGGGAGCAAGGAGAAGAGGGGAGGGAAGAACATTAAGGATAGAGGGACTATGTGCAAATGCCTTGGGCAAGAGGGACCAAGGACAAGTCAGTGTAGGCGAGGCACAGAGGAGGAGAGTGTGTGTGCAAGGGGAGTGGAGTCTCATTGCCAGGACCAGGATCATGGGGGTGGAGAGAGCCTCACAGCAAAGCCCCTGAAGTCAGTGAGAGCTGTCTGAGCCCTGTGGTCCTGCTGTTCTTACCTCTTATTAGCAGCCACTCCTTCCCATTGGCCTCTGGGCTGTGGGAGCCCTTGCTTTGGGGAAGGCTGAGGCCAAGAGAGGGACGTCGCACAGGAACCACTTAAATTCTCAGAAGTACCTCCTGGGGGTGTGGTTTTGTTTGGGGAAATCTTAATGGACCCAGCTTTCATGAAAGGAGAGTCCAGGAGTGGGATGGGGCCTGGGTCTGAGGACCTGCCAGAACTTCTGCTGAGCTGGGCTTCTAACCATGCAGACTTCCACAGAAGCCCCAAGTTCTGACCTAAGGGAGGGCCATGAGGCATGGCCTCCATCAGGGCTGGGCTGATCCTACTGCATGCTGGGGGTGCAGGGCATTGTGGGGGAGAATAAGTCAGCACTCTCTGGTGGGCCATCCCAGTACGGTTGTGCTCAGGCCCAGATCTGTGACATGCGCCCTGCTGTGCTAGCAGAGCCTTTTATTTGCAATTCTTGCCATCTTAGAGGGGCAACAGGCCCACGGGGCAGGGGGACTGGGGCAGTGGCCTTTGGCCAGTGCATTCAGAAAAACTTTGATAGTTGAAGCATTGAGGCGCTGCCCTGCTGGGTGGGGGGAGTCCCGGGGAACTGCGACTGGCCTGGGGGTGGGGGTGGGGTGCGGGTGGGTAGGGCAGGGCCAGCCTCACTGATCACAGTGTCCTGTAGGTTCTCTCGCTCGGACGAGCTGTCTCGGCACCGGCGCTCGCACTCGGGCGTGAAGCCCTACCAGTGCCCTGTGTGCGAGAAGAAGTTCGCACGGAGTGACCACCTGTCCAAGCACATCAAGGTGCATCGCTTCCCCCGGAGCAGCCGCTCAGTCCGTGCTGCCAACTGAGCCCTCACCCACACCGCCCTGATATTTTGTAGCAATAATTTATTTGCCTCCTTCAGAGGATGTGACAATGTTATCAGGCCTGGGAGGTGTGGGAAGATGGGATGTGGCTGGGGAGTTGGGAACCCAGAGCCCCTCACCTGTTGCCTTTCCTGGGAAGGCCCAGCCTCAGACCTGGAGGCCGGGTTTTGTGCCTTCATGCCTTCGTGCCTTCCTGGATGCCCACCTCTGCTGCAGCGGCCCGGGCCTGACCCTGCTCCCACTGGGCTCCCTGCCTGGGCCAGGGCCAGGGCCAGCACTTTATTGCCCAGGAAGATGAAATGTGCAGTTTTGAAATGTCAGCTCCCAAAGGGAGCCGCACAGGAAAGAAGGAAGTAGGCCAGAAGTCCTGGGCTGCACTGTGGCGTGAGGGTCGCTTTGTTCAAGATGCCTTGCTCAGCCTGAAGGTATGGACAGGGTGGTTAGGGACACAGAACATGGCCTCCATGTAGCTGTGGGAGTGGGGTGAGAAGGCCCCTCTCTGAGGGGCTGAGAGTGCATGTGCTTGAGTTAATGTGCCCGGCAGGCAGACTGATGCAGACTAGACTTGGATCGACTATGCCCAGTGTGGCTCAACCCCTCATCCTGTTTCCCAACAAATCCAGACACTAGCCTCCAGGGTCACCTTCGGGAGGAGAGGGGAGCAGGCTGCAGTGCATGTAGAAGAATCAGATACAGCCCCCAATCCTGATTTAGAAATGCATTCCTTATTTTGTCTAGAAATTAATATCAAATGAACTAGCTTGTTTTGATAGGTTTATTTCACATCCTATGAATGTATGTAAATAAACTGTACATAGGTACATCTACATAAAATATCTTTTAATAACATATCAGCATTTGTGTAAATTTGAAATTTTAAAAAGCTATAAAGCTGCTGTATATATGTTACAATTATGTATATTTTCTTTGGTCCTTCATAAAAATATACTTTGCCAATAAAAAGAAAAAAGAACTCAATAACTTTATGACATGTGTTGTTTTTTTTTCTCTGCTCTGCTGGAAAACTGGGGCAATTCTGGGGGCTGAGTCTTAAGGGACCTTGGTTTATACCTGGAGGCAGGGGCCCCAAATCCCGGGCCATGGAACCTGTCTGCACAGTAGGAGGTAAACAGCAAGAGAGCAGCAAAGCTTCATCTGTGTTTACAGCCGCTCCCCCTCACTCACATTACCACCTGACTCCTGTCAGATCAGTGGTGGCATTCGATTCTCACAGGAGCAGTAACCCTATTGTGAACTGCACATGCAAGGGATCTAGGTTGTGTGCTCCTTATGAGACTAACGCCTGAGGTGGAGCCCAGCTGGTGCTTGTATAATTATTTCATTATGTATTACAATGTAATAATGATAGAAATAACAGGGGATGCCGGGGTAGCTCAGTGGTTGAGCACTTGCCCCCAATCGTGAGGTCTGGGGTTTGATTGCTGGCCCTGGCACGTGCAAGCCCATATTATGAGCTGCAGCACAACTGGTAACTGCCAGGATGGCTCAGCAGTGAAGGTTCTCACCTCCCATGCAGGAGGCCCCTGGTTCAGTTCTCGCCCCTCGTGGCCCCACATCTACCTGCGTGGAATGAATCTACAGCTGTGGAGACTGCTCTGAGCCTCTCTCTCCCTCTTTCTCTCTCCCCTCTCTAAACAATAAAATAAATCTTTTTTTTAAATGAACTGCACTATAAATGTAATGTGCCTGAATCATCCTGAAACCACCCCCACAAGTTTGTGGAAAATTTTTCTTCCACAAAACTGGTCCCTGGTGCCAAAAAGTTTGGGGAACCTCTGCCTGGAGGGATGTAAAGACGCCTTTGGGTTAAACCTCTGGCCCAGCAGTGCAGGGTTCCCACATATCCTCACCTCTACGCTGGCTGCTGGATTTCTGCTTATTCCAGTTCATGGAGGGCTGGGAGCTCCCTCTTCTGTGCAGGACTCCAAATCCAACCCCGAGCCCAGCGCCATCTATGGGAAGACACTGTGGGCCAGGCCAGGCCCACGGTGATCACTACTCTGATTTACTGTTGGAGACCCTTACTTGGCACTTCCTACCTTCTGTGCACTCCATCAGGCATTTATTGTATACCCACTGTATCCACTGTGTGGGTGCGGGAGGGCAGATTATTTCCCCTGCTGGACTTTCCTAGGGAAGTGCACAGGTGAAGATGAATGAATGGATTAGGAGTCTTGACCAGGCAGAGGTAAAGCTCAGAGGCTGGTGTGTGGAGTTCAACCACTGCCTTCACCTTCCCCAGCTGCTCACAGCCCTGGGGAGACAAAGCCTCCTAAGCTGCCCCAGATGCTGAGGTCTGTCCGAGGACTTGCACAGTTAGGTTTGGACCCATCCATGCATAGTGGGCAAGCTGGCAGTGGGGACCAGAGAGCAAGGAGAGGCCAGGAGCTGTCAATGTGGGCAGGGAAGGTCGGACTCAGGGGCTATGCTTCTCCTGTCATGTGAGGTAGGAAGTGAGGACCTTCCAGAGGTGGTTTGCTTTCCAGAAGCCTAACGCAAGTCAAGGCAAGTGTTGCTCAGTGACACCCCTCAGAGACCCGCCCTGGCCCTGGAAAAAGGACTTGGCCTTGTGACCTCTGCCCTTTGCCCCTGACGAGAGGTAGCTTCTGTGGCCAGTCATGCTCTGGGGAAGTGATACGTTGATTTCTAGGCACGGTATGGTTGCTTTTCTTCATCCATAAGCAAGCGCTGCAGCTCAGATAAGAGGGACACTAGAGGTCAGGACAGTCACAGTGGAGGAGCTTGTGAGTACAGGCATGACCCTGGATGCCACTCCCCTCATGGCAGTGGATGTCCCCAACAGCTAGGCTGACCAGACGTACCATTTTAAATGAGACAGAAAACAATGGTACTGTACCGTTTCAAATGGTACATATGGTCAGCCTACTGACACATTTAGCTTAGCCCAGTGAGACTAATGGTACTGTCCCCTTTCAAATGGTACCATTTGAAAGGGGACAGTACCATTGTTTTCTGTCCCGTTTAAAGTGGTACATCTGGGGAAGCCGGGATGGCTCAGTGGGTTAAGCACTCACTTTGCAGCCCCTGGGACCCAGGATCGAATCCCGGCCCCAGCCCTTGCGGAACCATATGCTGAACTGGGGAGTGCCCCCAGTTCGATTCTCACCGGGGTGAGACCTTGGCCCAGTTCCTGCCCTGTGCAGCCCCGCTCCCACTTGTGGAATGAAACTATGTGGAAAAACCAATGATGTGCAACTATGGAGACTGTTCTGGGCCCGCCCCCTTCTCTCTGTCTCTGTATCTCTCTCTCTCTCTCTCTGTCAAAAACAATAAAAACAAATCTTTAAAAACAATAATAAATAAATAAATAAATAAATAAATAAATAAATAAATAAATTGGGGAAGCCAGGATGGCTCAGTGGGTTAGGCGCTCACTTTGCAGGGCCGGGGACTGAGGATCGAATCCCGGCCCCGGCCCTTGCGGACCCATGTGCTGAACTGGGGAGTACCCCCAGTTCAGTTCTCTGTCTCTGTATCTCTCTCTCTCTCTCTCTCTCAAAAACAATAAATAAATAAATACATTAATAAATTAAATACAATAAAAACAAATCTTTAAAGTGGTACATCTGGTCAGCCTACCAAGAGCCCATGTACTCTGACCCTGCCGCCCTAGATAGCTGTCCCTACGTCCAAGCCAAAGCTAGCCCGCCTGTGCGTGGTGGCTCTCAGGAATCACCCTTAGTCCGGCATCTCACTTGTGTGTGAGCACCCTTTATACATCTTCTCTGGGTGGGCAGCACTCAGAGGGAGGAGGCATGGAGTGGAGGGCCGTGTGTGAGAAGGTCTGCCTTTTGATCCTTGCTCCCCACTCTTTGGATGGGTTTCTTAAACCTCTCTGAGTTTGAGCTTCTTTTTTCTTTTTAATTTTCAAAAAGATTTTATTTTATTGTTTGAGAGAAGGGAAGAGAGAGAGAGAGGGAGGGCCCAGAGCAGTCTCCATAGTTGCACATCATTAGTTGTGACATGGTTTCATTCCCCACAGGTGGATGTAGGACCGCGCAGAGTGGGAACTGAACCATGGGCCTCCCACCTAGGAGATGAGAAGCTTTGCTATTGAGCCATTCCAGTGGTTACCAGCTACACTGAAGTTCAGTGTATAGGGTTGCACTGGTTGAGATCAGGAGTCAAACCTCAGACCTTGCAATTGCA
This sequence comes from Craseonycteris thonglongyai, assembly GCA_004027555.1. Classification (NCBI taxonomy): domain Eukaryota; kingdom Metazoa; phylum Chordata; class Mammalia; order Chiroptera; family Craseonycteridae; genus Craseonycteris; species Craseonycteris thonglongyai. The sequence continues at coordinate 16,652 of PVKE010010024.1, read as the reverse complement.
AAGCAAGTGCTCACCCACTGAGCTATCCTGGCATCCCCTGGGTTTGAACTTCTTCACCCTGCAGAATGGGGTTGAAAGTCCCCATGTCACAGCATGGTAGTGGAGGGTAAGTGCGAGTGCATGTGTGACTTTGAAGAGCAGAAAGGACCCTATCCTTGGGTGTGACCTGCGTCCAGGCCAGATGGAGAGCCCAGGGAAGCCGGGCCCCTGGTCTGCTGTAGCCAGCACTATCGCAGCAGGGCCCAGGGGAGTGCTGGGAGTTCCGGCCTGTCTCCTGCCTCTGGGAGCCCCCCATGCCACCACCTTCGTCATCCTTAGTGGTGGAAGGAAAGTGTTTGTCTTGGCCTTCCAGCCAAGAAAGTAGGTGTCAGTGTGAGCCATTGTGTCCACAATTGTTTGTATAATAATACGGGAGGAGTCTGGAAGGTTAATGAACAGAAATCTAGCTTTAACTCTGGCATCTCACCCTACACAATACCCTTTCTCAAAAGCACAGAGAGAGGAGGAAAGTTTATTGAGCATTCTATCAGACAGAATATGGGTTAAGCTACCATGATAACGAAACCCCCAAACACTGTGGCTTACATGAGGTAGAAGTTACTTTTTTTCTATTTAAACAGTCTGGAAGTCAGCAGTCCAGGCTGATATGGTGGGTCCAGTGTGGGGCACCTGGGTGTTGGTCCAAGATGGCGAGCCAGGCTACTGGGCCAGCCCATGGAGAGCCGTCAAGGGGCTGTGTGTCCCCTACCTCCTTGTAAGGGCAGGAGCTGGGATTTTCACAGCTCTGCCCACTCATGCCCTATTGGCCACAATTTACTTTTTTTATTGTTAAATGTATTGCAGTGACACTGGTTGGTAACAATTACATAGGTTCCAGGTGTACAGTTCTACAGTATGTTGTCTATACATTGCACTATGTGCTCACCACCCAGAGTCAGCTCACTGGCCAGAACTTAAGTTACGTGGCTTTATCCACTGCCCGCAAAGCTGGAAAATGTAGTCAGTCTGGGAGTGTATGGGCACTGCTAAAAATTGGGAGTTCTATTACAGGACAAAAGAGAGGAGAGTAGGACTTGAGTTTCTACTGAGAGCGCACCTGATGCCATGTACTCGGCATGCCATGTTCACCTCCCAGAACCTGGCGTAAGTCGTGGTAGAGCCAGGTGGGTTCAACTCATCCAACACTATGGCTTTGTCCACAGTCTCACATTGGAGTCACTGACAAGTACAGGACCAATGATCCGGCTTCCAGGATCCACAGCAGGTCATCATGAAGGGTAACTGTGGGAACAGAGGAGCTACGACACTTTGGTTGACAAGCCAAGGCTGCAAATGACAGAATCCCAACTCATACACAAAAGTAAACAAAACAAAATCCTTATAAAATCACCAGTATCTATTCTTGAATAAGGCCCAGAACCTCTACAAATGCCATGGAGGTTATTAGAACAGGAGTAGAAAGACCTGGAGTTAGACCTTCTAGGAAACTGTAACTTTTCTTATGATCCATCAGTTCAGAATATCTGAGGCTTGGGCAATGGGTATAGGGAGAAACTCCTGGGGATGGGCATGATAACATGCACAGCTGTCGATGTGATGAGGTGCTTGGAACACCACATAAGGGGATTGAGTATTGGGACAAGGTCAATCCTCTCTGTGACAAAGACCAAGTCTGAACAGACCTTGCTGTATTTGAAGTTAGGGAAAGATGACTAACACCATGGGGGCTGTTAAAAGATTGCAGGTAGAGGCAAAGGAATCAGCATTCAGAAGACTCAGAGAAAGTACACACCTCAGTGATCCACTGCAGGACCCAGAAAAGCAACGTTGGATATTTCCTGTTATCTTCAACAGTTAAAAATTTTCTTGTGGCCCCTGGCTGAAATAGAAGAGCAGTAGGACAGAGAGAGGCGAACGGGATGAAGGAATATAGCAAGGGAAAACATCTGCAACAACAGAATTAAAATCCGCTTTGGAGACAGCAGGAGGAGAGGGTGGGGCAGGCTTCCAAGTGCTGCCATGGAGGACAAGTTCACATGGATCTTCTAGAACCTAGCGGGATGGATGAAAAAGGGGCAGATCAGTATGGAGGGCAGACAATATAAAACCAGTAGCTGAATACTGGGGTTTCTGAATTAGACTCCAGAGCAAATAATATATATACTAATACTGTACCTAACAAATTTAACATATATAATATACTAATATGTAACATATAATGTACTAGTGCATTATGTAACATACTAATATGTAACATACAAAGTCTGCCAATTAAGTTTGTGAACTTAACACTGTGCTTACGTTGGCAGCACTGTACAAATAACTCAGGTTTCATAACCTTGGTATATCTGTGTCACAGCTGTATTTGTATTGACATGTGGCAATGTCTTGCTGAGTGGCGTTCATTATTATTGTTTCTTGTTTTTGTATGCTGTTGGGAAAATGTTGGAACTTGAGTTAGAGCAATGAACAAGCATTAAATTTCTTGTTAAACTTGACAATATTGGACGTGAAATCAGGGACATGTTAGTCCAAGTTGACGGGCATAATGCCCTGAAGAAAACGTAGTGTACAAATGGATTAAATGTTTTTCTGCTGGAAGAGAAAGTGTTACTGATGAAGAGAGGTCAGGGTGACCAATAATGAGTAGAACTGATGAAAACATTGCAGAAATTTGTTGAATTGTGCTGCAAAATCATTGGCAGACTGTGAGAAGCATAGCAGACCAAGTAAACATAGATAGAGAAACAGTTAGGAAAATCTTAACTGATAAATTCATTTTAAAACTCCAGGTTGTACAAATAGACTGACTAGCAGTTGTCCAAATGCTTGAAACGCCTTTCATAGGACCCTCTTCCAGAGAAGTCTTTGCCTTTTAAAAGAGCAATTTAGAGCAGTCACATTTCTTGATAATCTGATTTTACTTTTTTTTTTTTCTTCCCTGAGAAGTCGCTGGTGCACAAAATGAAGACATGGGGCTGGATGCCTCATTTTTTTTTCTTTTACTGTTAAATTTATTAGGGTTACATTGGTTAGTAATAATTACACAGGTTCCAGGTATACAACTCTTTGCATCACCATATATTTAGCTCCCCCTCCTTCCTCTCCCACCCTTCCCCCCTTACCCTCAAATAACCTATTGACTATGTCCAAGAGGTATTCTTTCTGTGTTGCTTTCAGTTTATATTTCACATATAAATGAAGTCATGTGGTTCTTAGCTTTTTCTGTCTGGCTTATTTCGCTTAGCATGATGATCTCAAGTTCCATCCATGTTGTGGAAAATGGTAGAATTTTATCTTTTCTTATTGCTGAGTAATGTTTCATTGTATAAATGTTCTACAGTTTTGCTTTGTTTTAATCCAGTCATCTATCAAGGGACACTTTAGTTGTTTCCATGACTTGGCCACTGTGAACAGTGCTGCAATGAACATTGGGGTACATAAGTTTTATTGAGCTAAGGTTTTCAAGTTTTTTTGGGTAGATGCCCAGAAGGGGGATTGCTGAGTCATAGGTTAGCTCCATTGCCAATTTTCTGAGGAATTGCCATACTAACTTCCAAAATGGTTGTACCAGTTTACATTCGCACCAGCAGTGTATAAGGATTCTCTTTTCTCCCCAGCCTCTCCAGCACTTGTGCCTTGTCTTGTTGATTCTAGCCACTCTAGCAGGTGTGAGGGGTATCCCCTTGTGGCTTTGATTTTCATTTACCTAAAAGCTAGTGAAGAGCATTTTTTCCTATGTCTGTTGGCCATTTGTATGTCTTCATGGTTGAAGTGTCTGTTTAGGTCTTCTGCCCATTTTTTTTTTTAGGAAAACATTGGTACTAAACTTATAGACCTTGGGTTCAGGGAGGACTTTATGAATGTGACCTCAAAGGCAAGGGTAATAAAAGCAAAGATAAATGAATGGGACTTGATCAAACTAAAAAGCTTGTGCACAGCAAAGGAAACCATCAACAAAGCAAAGAGGCAACCAACCAACTGAGCTGTCCACAGAGGACTCAGCTGGAAAGAGAAATGAGACTTCCTCTCTGGTGGTGGGTGCTCTGCGTGACACTGAAGCCCTGGACAAGAAATGGACACTCACACTGGCTTGGAGCTGCTGGCAGGACAAGTACGTGGGTGACTGCTCCTTCAGAGGACCCATGAATGTACCATGCAGAGGAGTTGTGGGCCCCTCTGTTTGTGTGTGTCAGCTGGAGGGAAGGCTTGGGAGTGGTGACGTGGTGAGTGGCCAGAGCTCTTCTCTCCCCCACTCCCAACCATGCTGAGCTGGTGGACCTAGCTAGGAATCTTGGTGCACAGGTGGAAATTCATGCCGCCTCCTAGGCTGAGGGCTACTGGTTTCCCAGTCTCATGTCAGTGGACAGGTACCAATGATGTCCCCCAGCAGCTCAGCAGGCTCTGTTTTCTCTCACAGCACCCAGTATACATACTTGACCCTTCCACTGGTCCTGAGAGTGCAGCCAGTCTGGCAAGAACCATCTGTGCTACTTTTACTGAAGCTTTGCGGGTGCCATGGCCCCAAAGGTTTCACTGGGAAAACCTTTATTTGATGTTCCTGTTGACATAATATTATAAAATAATATAATAAAATAATATAATGATAATATCTACTAAGTTCTATTATAATTATATAATTTATATACACACAATATAATTATAACATACATATATATAATATATGAATGCATAACAAAATATGTAACATATATACTAATATAATTATAATATAATATATAACTTAGCTAAATAAGAAACTATATACATTCATATAGAGTTTAAATTATACAGCTGCAGTATGTACTGTTATTTATAATTTAAATAATAGAATTATATTGTGTATAAGTAAAGATTATAACTGCACCTAACTGCCACCTTTTTTGAGAGGCACCCAGGGACTTGCCTTTTGTGTCTGTCCCTTCTGTCACTTTGCAAGCATCTTCCTCTTCCTCTTGGAAATTCAAATTCTCCATTTCTTTAAATACACAGAAGAATTTAGAGCCAGACTCCCTGGGTTCATGTAGCCTTTTCCTGTCTCAATTCCTTCAGGACAATAATGATACCTCTTTAAATAGGGCCAGTGTGTGGAATACATGAGTTAACATATAAAGTATTCAGACATTAAAAGCTGTTATTGTTATTTTTATTACTACCTATTGTTACTTGAGTATTCTTTCAGTATTCTCACCTCTTTTACCCGAAGAGGTGTAATAAGACTGCTAAATGAACAGAATCTGAATATCTCTGCTGCATGTCTCTTCCAACAGACAATTTATCAGGTCAGATGTTGCCTAGCACTGGTACCTAGATTGTCACGCTAGCATGCAGTTCTCTTAGAGGGCAAACCCTTCTCGTTGACGGAAGGATACAGGGACTCGATTTAAGTAGGGTCTTCTCAGTGTTCATTCATAAATCATTAAAAGCTTAACAGTAGGGAGAACTGAAAGCCAATGTGTTCAAGTCACTGTTGATTAAGTATCAGGTGCTAAACAAGATAAATCCAGTTGGAAACTATAGTAGTGGCTTTAAAAGGCTATGTATGCCTCATAGGTTTTATTTCCATTATTTCCTATCCAGAAAGCTAATCATTGGACTGTCCCATTCAATACCGGACAATTGGAAATTCTACCTGGGCCCGAATTCTCTTAAACTATCACTCTTTCCATCCCCAGCTCCAGAGGTGCAGGTCTTTCATCTCATAAAAAGGACCCCGAAATGTACGTCTCCATCTTGAGGGACCTGAGTCCTGAAGGCCGGGGCCTGTCTCGGTGTGTGTGTGTGTGGCTGTACCCTCAGACAATTGCACAGTTGATCCACACCTAAAAATACCAGGTGGGTTCTCTGGCTCCCCCATGATAGACACTTGAGTTTGTGTCCACAGAGCTGAGGGTGAGGGGACATTTTATGAGCCTATTTGTCTTTCCCTACTCCCACTGCTGCCACATTGTCATCAGTTTCCTGTGGGTAGGGGCACACGGTCCACTGAAGTCTATTCATGTCAAGTTCCATCAGACTTCTGCTACCAGTGCTGCCTTACTTCCCTGCTACCCCTATAAGAGGGATTCTGGACAAATTTGCTCTGTTCAGAGAGATGTTCTCTGGCTGCTGGAGACACGGGGTCCTACAAGTGCACCTATATCCAGAAACAGCAGCACATGGGGGGCATGCACAGAGGGCAAGCACACAGACATAAGTACAGCCTTGGTGTTATTTGTGAAGCTCTTGCTACTGTAATTCAAGAAGACAAAAAAAAAAAAGAAAGAAAAGGAAAAACGAAAGGAAGGAAGGAAGGAAAGAGAGAGAGAGAGAGAAAGAAAGAAAGAGAAAGAAAGAAAGAAAGAAAGAAAAGAAAGAAAGAAAGGAAGGAAGGAAGGAAGGAAGGAAGGAAGGAAGAAAGAAAGAAAGAAAGAAAGAAAGAAAGAAAGAAAGAAAGAAAGAAAGAAAGAAAGAAAGAAAGAAAGAAAAAGAAAAAGGGAAAGAAAGAAAATGTTGGACAGTCATAGCAAAAGATGGAATGGGGTGACCTTTAGTGTATGTGATGTGCTTATACAGAAAGTCAGAAAACATCATCTGAAAATCTATCAGGATTCATGACTATTCAGTCAATGGACAGATGCAAGATAAGCCTTGTAACGGGGTTGTTTACATATCATTGTATCAGTCACCAGTTGTTACATATTTTTATTTTGTTTATTTTGTTTATTGTTTGTTTGTTTTTGACAGAGAGAGAGAGAGAGAGAGAGAGAGAGAGAGAGAGAGAGAGAGAGAGAGATACAGAGACAGAGAGAGAGAGAGAACTGAACTGGGGAAACTCCCCAGTTCAGCATATGGGTCCGCATGGGCCGGGGCAGGGATTTGATCCCCGGTCCCTGGTGCTGCAAAGTAAGTGCTTAACCCTGTGAGCCGTCCCGACTTCCCCAGTTGTTACATATTAACCTACCTCAAAACTCAGTGCTCTGAAACAATAATAATTTAGTATTGTCGCCGATGATGCATCTGTTTACTGGCTGGGGGTTACTGATCTAGGCTGGCCCCACTCATATGTTTATGGTTTGGTTGGGGATTCTGCTCTAACTCGAGCCAGTTGAGGCATATGCTTTCAGTGAAGGCAGAGCTGGGTTCTACACGGTGACCCCTAGCCATGATGGTTCCTAATCATGGTGAAGGCAGGAGAACAAGCAAGCCCCCAACTGTAAGCCCATTTCACACTTGTTTGTATCTTGTCAACTACATCCTATTGGCCAGAGCAGGTCACATCACCAAGCCCAGTGTCAGGGGATAGGGTACTGGTAGGTTATCCCACTCCAGGTGAGAACATCATAAAATCACACAGAAAAGGACATGGATAAATGGAGGGACCATTATGAAGTCCATCAATGCAGTCAGAAAGCTGCAACAAAGCATTTCTAACTTTCATAATAGCAAGAAAAATGACAAACATCACGGTAACAATATGATTAAAAATGTATAAGAATATGATAAAAATTTAAAGGGTAATGTAAAAAAGAATGAATAAGTGGATTAAATGGAGTTTCCTACCATTTTTCCTATATGGGAGTCTTAGTGTTGTAACAATTCCACTTTTTGTAATGTTAGTCTACAATTCAAGAACAAATTCTAAGGGGAATATTTTTAATGGAATGTGAATTGATTCTAATGTTTATCTAGACTTGTAAATGTATAAGAGTGCAATATAAGTCTGCACGATGGTGGTGGTGATGGTGGGAAGCCTGCCTTACCAAGTGTGGAAACATCCTATACAGGTAAGAAAGTTTTAAAATGTGGTATTAGGACAAAGACAAGTAAGCCATGAAGCAGAATAAAGATCCTAGAAAAGGACCCAAGTATGTGTGGGGGTTTAATGTCAGAAACACTTCATACATGACAGTAGGGCAACTGGTTATTCATATGACAGAGTACAAAAGATGGAGCTTTACATCACACTGTGCACACAAAATTCATTGCAGATTAAAGAGCCAATGATATACTCTCAATTATTAAAGTACAAGAAGACATCAAAACAGAAGCCATGATGGAAATGGCAGATACGTTGGACACCAATATTTAAAACTTTTATTTAAGAATAGACATCAATAAAGTTAGGAAGACAAGGATTAGATATGGAGAAAAATGTATGAGTTAATAGTCAAATATATCTGTAATGCATAGAACAGTTATATAAATTAGTAAAGAAAAGATAAAAATACCAGTAGGAAAATGGGCAATTGACATAGACTGGTAACTTACAGAAAAAGAAATACAATTGGCAAATAAGTACTTTTGAAGATGTTTGACCTTGTAAATATAAACAAAAATAAAAATAACAATAGATTCTATTTATGTTGGCTAGATAAAAAACAAAATGTAAAAGATTGATCATATCCAAGGTAGGAAAAATGGCTGCTGTCATCACTGTTGATAGCAATACAATTGTTTTCTGGAGGATAATTTGGAAGAATTTATCTTTTTTTTTTTTTAATTTTTTTTATATCTTTTTATATTTATAGAGAGTAATTATTTTATCTTCAGTGCATATTTATTTTTATTTTACTTTTGACAGATAGAGAGAGAGACAGAGACAGAGACAGCTAGAGAACCGAACTGTGGGAACTCCCCAGTTCAGCATGTGGGTCCGCCTGGGCCGGAGCCGGGATTCGATCCTTGGTCCTCGGGGCCTCAAA
>PVKE010010023.1:0-36394 GCA_004027555.1 Craseonycteris thonglongyai | reverse complement strand
GAGCGATTTCACCTCATCTTTGCTGCCTGAGAAGAACAGAAAGCTGTAGTTCACTCTAGAAAATACCCAAGCATGCTGACTACCAGCCAGGAACCATGTTAGGCCCAGCCTGGGCGTTGCTGGCTTGGCTATCTGACACCAGCAGCAGAGCCTTCTATGCAAACAGCCCCACTGGGCACATCTCTGCAGCAGCCACAGTGGCACTGCCCTAGGCAAGAACGACAGCGGGTAGGGTCTATACACCTCTGTGACTCAGTGACAGCAGGTGGCTGCTTCACAGTCAGCCCCAGCAGAGGGAGGAGAATGGCGATCCTCTCCTTGTGGTCCAGCGAGACTGGCTGAAGGCACATCAGACCCTCTCAGAGAACTCCGGCGCTCACTCAGAGGAATTTAAAGAAGCTTCAAAACTAGGTATACGGCGATGGAAGGAGAACTGACTCTGGGTGCTGAGCACACAATGCAATACACGGACGATATGCTATAGAATTGTACACCTGGAACTCACGTAATTTTTACTAACTAATGTCACCGCAATAAATTGAAAAAAATTATAGAATGAAAACAAAAAAAAGAAGAAGACTAAAACTCAGGTAGACATGCGAGAGACATATTGAGTCCTGAGCTGAGTCCAGGGCCTATTTACCTGTAGATTAGTGTGATCCTGGAAACACAAGTTACCCTTTCAATCAATCACCCACAGATGGGGTTGAGACCCAGGCCCACAGATGCTTTAGTGGATATTATTCAGGGATCTGTGAACCCAGACAGAAAATAAAACCAAACAAAACCTACATCTTTGTTTTTATTAACCTCTAATTGAAACTTAGCATTTCATGACATAAGACAGAGAAAGACAAAAACTGTATGACCTTCCTTATCTAAAAAGGAAAAACGAAAACCAAGCTTATAGACACAGAGAACAGATTAGTGGTTGCCAGAGGTGAAGATGGGGGTTGGGGTGAGAGAAATGTGTGGAGACAAAAAGAAAAAGAAACTTAGCATTTTCTACCATTGTGAACGAAAGCGTTTTCATTGTCAGCCGTGCACTTCCCTTGAGGAACAGCTGTGTTCTGCCGCCCCTCCCTGTCATATCAGGGTGCTGGATTGGGGGTCAGACAGGTCAGTTCTAGAGTAATCAGCTTCATCGGGAGCAGGCACCTACTTGGAGCCCTCTGGCAGCCAGGAGTCAGACCCCTGAAGATGAGTCAAAGCAGAGATGGAAACTCCAGACATAAGAAATGGGTATGAAGGCGGGAGAGTCCAACAGAGTCTGGGAAACCAGAAGCCAGAATTAGATAAGGAGAAACTCTGAAGAGCCTGGGGTTTGTAAAGGGAAGAGGGCTGCTGCTTACCTGGTCAGTTCCCATGGCCTTGGGCACAGCTGACTCAGCCCCTGGTGGAGCCATTCCCCACCCCCAGGTGACACATAACTGATTGGAGAGGGAGCCTGGCACCACCCCTCGGGCTGGAGAGACATGCCTCATCTGTGTGACACACACTTGCCTCAGTGAAGGGGAAGCTAGCTGCACACTTTGAAGAAGATGGCTTCACAGCTGAGGAATGATTTCTGAACACCAGAGAGCCTGTCAAACAGGACTTTATAACCATTTTGTGAGCCAAGGGCCCCATTAGCAATCTGGTGAAGCCCATGGACCCCTTCTAAGAACAGTATTTAAAAAATCATAACAAAATACATAGGACACCAAACAAATCAATTATATTGAAATCAAGTTTTCAAAGAAAACCAAGTATCTAGAAGTATGGTTATCAAAATATTAGAATAACTCTGATATTATAATACCAATGCCTTTTTATTAGTGCAATAAGTAGCAAGATCTGCATGTAATTCAGAAGTAGTGATGAGTGGCAATGACGTTTTAAGATATTTGCCAAAACTACAATGTGCTGTGAAAGTATCTGTATTTCCTGTTGGTGATAAAGTGACACTATATGTCACACATTCTGTTAGGGAAAGAATGGTGTGTTTCTCTGCTTCTTGTAGCATAGTGTGGTGTTTACAGGGAGGATTTCACTAAAAAAAAATCAGCATTCATAGATGCTGCTGATTCACTTAGAGTTAAACATCCCGTTTCTCAAATTGAAAGCTACAGGAAGAGAGTTGCTGTATAGTAATGTTATTATACAAATGGCTTGGTTAAGAATTGGGACTTTGCAGTTGGACCAACGACTTTAGTCCTAGCTCAGCCATCTACTCCCTTTGTGACCAGAGGTAAGCTTCTTTTGCTACATTAGTCTCAGTTTCCTGTTTTGTCATAAGGACACCTCTTAGAGGATTGTTACGGGGAGCACAGCCGACTAGAATCGGAGGCACTTGGCACACCAGCAGAGTACCTGCTACTTACTTAATGTATCACCTCATTCTATTTCCTAGTATTCATATACTAAGCACATAAGCTCAAATGAGCATGAATTGCAGGAGTATAATTTGCTTTAAACTCCTATGTTAGTATTAGACATAAATGGACTTAACCAAACTCATTGTTAGAGTGTTGATAATGGGAACGTCAGTAAGGGTGACTGAATGGTGTTTAGAAAACAGAGGGAGAGGGTTCACGGAAGGAAATGGGCCTGGTGGGGAAGCAGCCTCAGTAAATACCAGAGGCCGGAGGAGACTGGTTTGGCCATGAATCCTGGGAGAACGATGAAATATTTAGGGACAGAGCACAGCAAAGCAAACAGGAGAAAGAGGGATGGTCACAGGCATAACTAGACATACAAGAAATTTTATTTTTCAATGACAATATTTTCTCTGGAAATAGGAAAAGGGATGCTTGTGAAGATAACACATGAACCATTTCCTTTTTTTATTCACTTTACCATATTCAAAGCAAATAGTGTTTTTATTTGACCTTCCTCCAAATAATTCATAAAATTAGAAAAAGCTGGGCATAAACAGTAGAGGACAAACTGAATAGGCATTCCCTGCTTTGTGGAGCTTCCTTCTTCTGATATCACTAAGGAGGAACTGTTTAATAACGTAAATAGCATTAACATAAGGTGAGATGTAGTGGAATTTTTTGTTTGCTTATTTTTATTGTTGGTGTAATCAATGGGATTTTATTTGGGCCTAAATGAACCATCTAGTAATTCTGTAGATTCAGTCTAAGAAACTCTTGTTAAACTGAACTTACATGGAGAGGCAGTAGTCGCGGAATAGCCAACATGATATTGAAAGAAAATAAAGTTGAAGGATTGATACTACCCAACTGTGAGAGTTCCTATCAAGACACAGTAGTCAAGACTCATGGTCTTGGTGAAAAAAATAGATAAATCAGTAAACGAAACAGACTAGAAAGCCCAGGATAGACCCATATAGATACACTGAACTGATCTTTTACGAAGGAACAAAGGAAATATAATGCACAAAATACAGTTTTTTCAACAAATGATACTAAAACAACCAGACATCCACCTGTAAAACAATGAATCTAGACACAGACTGTAGACATTTCATAAAAATCAACTAAAATGAATAAGATATGAATGTAAAATGCAAAACTATAAAAAGTCTAGAAAATAACATAGGAAAAAATCTAGATGACCTCAAATTTGGCGATGATGTTTTAGATACAAAACCAAAGGCACAATTCACTAAATTAATAATTAGTAAGTTGGGCTCAAATAAAAATTTTTAAATCTGCTTTGCAAAAGACATTGTTAAGAGAATGAAAGTATAAGCCACAGTCTGAGAGAAAATATTTTCAAAAAAAACATATCTGAAGAACTGTTATCCAAAATATGCAAAGAACACTTAAAATTAAACAAGAAAATAAATGACTCAATTAAAATAGTTGGTCCAATGACTTTAACAGGCAATTCACCAAAGGAGATATATAGAGGACAACTAAGCATATGAAAAGATGTCCCATATCATCAGGAAAACTCAGATTAAAACAAGGCGATACCACTAGAATGATCCAAATCTAGAACACTGACAATACCAAATGCTGTTGAGAATATAGAGCAACAGTAACCGTCATTCATTGTTGGTAGGGATGCAAAATGGTTCAGCCACTTTGGAGGACATTTTAGTGTTTTCTTTACAAACCTAAATATTCTCTTACCACACAGTCCAGCAACTGTATTCCTTGGTATTTACCCCCCAAAATTGGAAACTTCTGTTCACATGAAAACCTGGATACAGATATTTATAGAAGGTTTATAATTGAGAAAACTTGGAAGCAACCAAAATGTCTTTCATTAGGTGAATGGATAAATAAACTGTGATACATCAGACAGTGGAATATTATTCAGTAATAAAAAGAAATGAGCTATCAAGCCATGAGAAAATGTGAAGGGACCTTAAATACATATTACTAAGTGGAAGAAGTCAATCTGAAAAGGCCACATAGTGTATGATTCCAATAATATAGCATTCTGAAAAAGGCCAAAGCAAACTATGGAGACAATAAAATGAGTGCTGTTTGCTGTGGGTAGGATGAACAAGAAGAGCACAGAGGACTCTTAGGGTAGCAAAACTACTCTGTATGATATCATAATGATGGATACATGTCAGTATACATTTGTCAAACCCATAGATGGTACAATACCAGGAGTGAGCCCTAATCTAAACTGTGGATTCTGGGAGATAATGATGTATCAGTGCAGGTTCATTGACTATCACAAATGTCCTACTCTGGTGACAGATGCTGATAGCTGGGGAGGCTGTTTCTGTGTGGTTCCGGGAGTATATGGGAACTCTCTGTGCCTTTCCCTCAAATTTAGATTTAAGAAAGCAAAATAACTTACCTTTTCTTCTAGAACAGTCTCCTTGAGATTTCCCTGTTTTTGCCAATAGTTTTAATATTCTTGTAATCATCCAGGCTTGAAACTATAGTAAAAAAATAGCACAAGGAAGGAAACACACAACTCCAAAATGTGGGGTCTTCTAAGTCACAGGATTTCCACACAAGATGATGATATGGACAAACACACACAAAAACCAGGGAAGGTAGTAGTAGATGATACATGGCTTAAAAGTCATAACAATCAAATATAGTATATTGACCTTGTTTGGACCTTGATTTGAACAACTCAAATGTTAAAGAACATTTTTGAGACAGTTGGGGAAACTTTTTTATGGACTGGGCTTCAGATGACTCAAGAGACTTGTTAACTTTGTGGGGTGTAGTAATGGCCTAAAGGAAATCAGCATGCTTCCCAGAGATTCAAAAGTGCACTGACAGACATGCTCTTTGGGATTTCCTATAAAATCCCTGAGCAAAGAGAAAAATAAAAAAAAGTTTAGATAAAGCAAATATGACAAAATCTCAAAATCTTTTTAAATATTCAATTTGTAGAATGAGTAAGGAAGTTTATCACACTATTCTCTGTTTTTAGGATATACAAAAAGTTATTTAATACAAAAAGTTTTAAAATCTTCTTTGATTTTTCTCTCTGTTCAAGCTATTTACCATGTTCTGTCAAATCAGATGTCCTGAAAACCTGGCAACTTTGTCCCTTTTTTCCTATTGTATTTCTTTGCCCAATTCTGTCCTTCCTGGCTTGTCCGGGCTCTGGGAGACCCAAGACCACTGTACCCTGGCTCAGCCAGGCACCTCTGCCCGAAAACCGAGAGAGGCCCAGTGATATTTGTCTCACTCTTCTTCAAAAGACTAAAAACAAAACTAAAATCAGTCAAACAAACAGGACCTTATTTTCTACATGTTCAGGGTTCCTGAAAGATAAAAGAAGTCTGCGTCTGTATGTATAATAAAATCTAGAGTAAAAATCTGGTCTTTAATAGAAATGTGCTGGTGAGCTGGCCTTAACATTAGAAAACAATACTGTGCTTTGAATTTTGTTTTTCACCTTCGAATTCTTCAGTTTGTATGGGACATGAAGAGCTGAATAATAGTGCTTGGATCCATGTCAGAGTCGCTCTCAGTAAAGCCCTCTTTGGGGCTGTTACCGTGTTTCCCCGAAAGTAAGACATCCCCCGAAAATAAGACCTACCTGCAGTTTTGCCTCTCGCTGAAATACGTATAAGGCATCCCCCCGAAAATAAGACCTAGCACATCTTTGGGAGCAAAAATTAATATAAGACACTGTCTTATTTTCGGAGAAACAGGGTAGTAGCGGTTTCTGCTTCACTCCCAGTTACCTACAGGAATTCTCCCCCACGGCTGGTGGTGAACCTTTGCAGGCAACCTGCAAGAGGAGTCACCCTGAGAGGTGAAGGGAGACTTACAAATGCTCTCTTTGTGCCAACTCAGAAGCACGCTCTTCTTCACATATTTTTCTAGGCCCGACTTCCACCCTGTTATGATCAGTAATGGTTATTAAAGTGATTTCTCCCCAGTAAAACCATCGTGTGCTATGGCTGGGCCGTAACCATGGCTGGTACCAAGGGCTGGGCTATTGCTTGCAGGTAAGATTTCAGTGAAGGGTTCCATGCCTTTCATGTGCTGGCATGGGGAAAACCTGGGCCCAGATGAGATTTCCAGAAGCATCTGTGAATTCTGCCCACACACCTGCAGGGAACTGATATTTTCAATATGAACTCACGAGAATTACCTGCATCTTTCACAAAATACCTGATTAAACATGCTCATTAAAAAGTGGTAGAAGTGCTTCCTGCTTTGGCTGCAGATTCCTAAAGAAAAGGGAGCTTAAATTGTATGAGGTTGTGTCTCCAAGGCAACCCATTAAAAGAAAATGGAGAAGAAGCATGTCATTTGTTGTTAGGGTAATTTTTAAAAACAGTTTGTCAACACTTTATAGTCTAAAATATATTTTATCTTGGATTCCAAACTGTTAAGGTGTCAACATGATTACTTCAGAAACAAATATGCAGGGAAGGGATAGGAAACCATATTTAAGACTAGGGCACAGAGTGGTGGGTTTCCATCTTTTGTAGAGAAGTCACTTCTGAACTTGCTCTCTTATATTCTTGCTACATTCCACCTGTCTCCAGAAGCCAGAGTTTCAGGGACAGCGGGCCCCCGCTACATCCGTCTCCCAGTTTCTCCAATGTCTTTTTGTTACTTGCCTGTGTTAACTGCGGTCTCTTTTTCACAGATCTGGCTGTGTTGCCTGGTCTGAGGTAGCTGATGGGCAGCCTCTGTGCCAACTGCCAGGCTGGCCAACTCGGGAGAGCAAAGTGCTAATTGAAAGGCGCCTTCATCACCCGGGGCTCTCAGTTGCCTCCTCTGGACGGCTGATGCTTCTGACAGTGTTATCAGCCAAGGCTGCGGGCCCAGATTGAAGAATCAGGGACATGTGAACCCCCATCTTCAGTTGGCAAAGGGGCCTGACATTTGTTACAATGCCAGGAGGTTGGCACGTGCCTGGGCCACAAAAAAAAATCTGGCATTTTCACTTGTGATTCACTTCCAATAGCTTCCTGGTTCAAGGAAAACACTTTAATTGTAACCTGTATCTTTCTGCTGAATCACTGAGGTGACTGGCTTTGTCTCCTTAGATAATTCAGGGAAAAGTTAGAAGTTCTCTGTGCATTACTCATGGGCTCTCTCAGCTCCTGTTTGGCTTCTAAAAGAACAGCTTTGAAATACCCTAAAAGGAAAGGTTTAAGGTAGCCTCCACTACCTGCTGAGGGGAGATGCCAACCAAGCAAAGGGCAGGTCAGAGGTGTCACGGAAGAAAATGGAATTTCAAAATCATTGAAAAGGAGCTGTCAGGCCAGGACACGCTGAGAGGGGAATGACCTGCGGCTCCCAACAATCTGATGTCCAGGAATAATGCAATGATGAGTCTATTTCACACAATGGACCTGTCAAGAAAAGTGGTGTAGCTTCAGAAGAACCTTAGAAAGCTCTCCTTAGTGGCCCTCAAAGTATCAATTTTCAGGTGCTAAGTGGTAATTAAAGTTAGCAAGTTATAGTAGCATTCAGTGAAATTAGATCATGTCAAAGACCAGAGAAAGGTCAGGATTAGTGCTGACTCCCATGGAGGGAGCATTCCAAGCAAGCTGATAATTACGATACATTAGAACATTTTTTTGTTGAAAAGGGGGATGAATCTTTATTTTATCAAAATGCTCTGTTCGTTTGGAAGGGGTAGCTGTGTTTATTTTTCAAACTCAGAGAAAAATGTTCATTGTTGTAAAAAATTAAACTTCATGTAATCTTTTTTTTCTTCTTCTTAAAGTTCAATTGCAGAAATTCTAGTGCACTTGTATGTGTGTTTTATTTGATAAAGTCCAACATAACTTGTATTAATTCATAATATCTCACCTTTTTTTTTTTTTTGGCCATGATATTTGTGAAGCTAAGAACTATTAAAAGCACCGTCAGAGTAACTGTGGGTTAGCTGTAGTTTTTAATGTTTGTTTTGTTTTGTTTTTTGGTACAATTATCCCTCACTGTCTTCATTCATTGATTTTTACTCTATTTTTCTTGTTTTAATCATTTTATTGTATCCATGCATTTCTTCGGAATATTTGTTTCAGAAAATAATTGAAAGTAGATGAATTGAACTAATCAATAAGTAAAATAATTGAATAGTAATAAGCTATTAATTTGTATTAACAAATTAAAGTGGGTTAGACCAGGTCCTGCCCATGAGACTTTGCTGATGGGCGGGTGGGTCCCAGGGGCTGGTGGGCCAGGTTAGGTGTTGACGGGAAGGTTGTTTATTTTATCAAGGAGTCAGAGAGATGAAAGCCAGAGGCAGGAGGACAGCTGAGGTCACAGACGAAGAGAAGGTGGATCATGCATCAAATTAGAACGACAAGGAAAGGTATAAACAGAGATTAGACTAAGAGAGCAGTAGCAAGGGAGGTTGGAGAAATGGAACAAGAAGCCAGGTGCAAGCTAAGTGACATTTGACAGTTTGGGAACTAAATCTTCCAGGCTTAGGCATCCAGCTGGGTATTTCTTTTATATGGCCAGGCCAGATAACATCTGCATAATGTCCTTATGCTGACTGGTCAGAGAATGGGGCTGACTGGAAGGATGAATGAGGGCCTAGTGTGGCTGCACGTGCGTCTCTCCTGTGAGTCATCAGACTGGGTGGGCGAGGCAGGGCACGCTCAGCCTCCTGGAGCCCCAGGTAGCTCCTGCCTGTTAGTGCAGAGGAAATGAGAGGCTCAGAGTTGCCAGAAATATGATTTTCATAGGAAATCTCTGAATTATTATTATATGTTGCCTCGGATTTATGAAACTGTGCAGGCTGAGAAAAAAGTAACGACAAAAACATGTCTGTGGACTGCAGATTTCTGGGCCACCAGTTCACATTTCTAAATTACAGAGCTGTGTTTTAAAGATTTATTTTTATTGTTGTTGTTTGGTTTTTTTTTTAGAGAGAGAGACAGAGAGAAGGGGGAGGGCCAAGAGCAGTCACCATAGTTGACAGCCTTAATTTTCCATGTAGTTTCACTCCACAGGTGGGTGCGGGGCTGCGCAGGGCAGGAACTGGGCCGGGAGCCTAGGCCCCGGCAAGAACTGAGTTGGGGACACACCCCAGTTCAGCATATGGGTCTGCATGAGCCGGAGCCAGGATTCGATCCTCGGGCTCCGGGTCTGCAAAGCGAGCGCTTAACCTTCTGAGCCATCCCAGCTTCCCCTAGAGCTGTGTTTTAGAGTTGGTAAAAGCCAGATTTCAGTCTGTTCTCTGACACTTGCTGACTATTTGACCTTGAGCAAGGACAATGGGGTGGGGGCTATGGCCAACCGGGAATCCTCTATCTGTACCTATCCCTTGGTTTTTATCAGAACCACTGGATATATTTCCATATGTTTATGTTCAATTTGCCCGAGTATATTTTGAGGTCTGGGAAGACAAGTTCTGTGGTTTATGTTTCTCGGAGTCTCCCTTTCACATAACACTCTAACACATAATAATAGTTTAACAAAGCTATTATTATAACTTCGCTTAATGAATGTCTGTTTGAATTGCCAAGGAGTATAGAGCTATTCATTTTTATATCCTTTGTAGTTTATCTTCTTCCATCCCATAACAGTAGAACTCAGAATTTTGAACATATGACCCCTGTAATTTTTTCTCATTTCTCATTTCTTATGTTCTTATTAGGTTACTTACTTAAATAACTGAGCTGTGTATTCTGAGCACCTTTGTCTGATAGTAAATAAAATACTAAATTGTGAAGTTCTGTCCTATTTTTTAATAAAAATAAATAAGTACAACACAATGTCATATATAGGAATGATAAAACTGTTATATATCTCTCCAGATCTGAAATCTCAAGTCTCAAGTTAAAGAATTTTTAGAAGAGAAATTTTCCAGGTATGCAGACAACTTCTTACCTTTCTTCTAATTTGGAAGATTCGATTTGTCCTGCTTTTGTCTGTTATGTATGTTGATTATGAGGAATTATACTCGTGATGTACTAAGGTTCTGATATAAGATGTTCTAAACACTGATACAACACAGCATTTCAGTATCACCCTCAAACAGCAATCGGCATAGCCCTAAAAATGTTTTTCCTTAGTGCGGAAAGTTATTCATTCATTCATTCATTCATTCATTCATTCATTCTATGTCGCTACATCTGCTACCACCTCTGCTTCTCTTTATTCTGAAAATGTTTATAACATGGTAGGCATGGTTATGCTGCACTAACAATAACCACACCATCTAAGTGGATTCCAACCACAAAAGTGTATATTTAATTCCTGCTTTGTGGCCTTATGGGGTTGACTAAAACTCTGTTTCCTGCTGCCTTTATAGTAAGTTCTCACTTAACATCCTCGTCTATAGGTTCTGAAAACTTTGAGCAAAGTGATGTACAATGAAATCAATATTATCATAGGTTAATTGATATAGACAAAAGTTACTAGGGCATCTCATCAATGTTATACTGAAATAACGTTGAATAAAATGATGTTATTTGAAGACCTGCTGTACTCGGAGACCCTCAATGAAGAAGTGGTCCTTGTGTGGGCAAAAGGGAGAGAGACATATAGGGAGCCACAGGATGGCTCCTAAAACTTCAGCTCAGAAGTGAACAACTCTCACTTTCGATTCATATTTCCTTGGCAAAAGCCCAAAGGGACTGAGGAGAATAATTCTCCTACAGTGAGGGCTACTGCAGAGAAGGACACCAGAATTTTTGGCAAACAGTAATAAAGTCAGCCACAATGCCCTTGTGCTTTGTGAGGCTTCCCTGTATTCTAACCCATTGTTAATAAACATGTTGGTCTACATTGTCAGGTCTGCATAAGACACAGTTAACTGAATGGCCAACTCTATTTTTGATAGGAATCTCCAAAAAATACCAGTGTAAGTTGTTGAGAAGATCAATTGATTGAATATCCTTTTTTTTTTTTTTTTTTGGTTTATATTATTATCTGAGAGAAGGTGAGAGAGCGAGAGAGCGAGAGAGAGAGAGAGAGAGAGAGAGAAGGGGGGAGGGCCCAGAGCAGCCTCCACAGTTGTACATCATTAGTTTTTGACATAGTTTCTTTCCACACAGGTAGAAATGGGGCTGTGTGGGGCAGAACAGAACTGGGGCCTCCCTCATGGGAGGCAAGAATCTTCACCACCATCCTGGTGGTAGCCAGTTGCGCCACAGTTCAGCATGTGGGTTTGCATGGGCTGGGGCTGGGATTTGATCCCCAGACCTTGTGGCTGCAAGGCAAGCACTCAACCTGTTGAGCCATCCCAGCATCCCCTTATTCAATATCTTTAGAAAGTGAATGGCAATTGTTAATAGAGTTTCAGATATGATTTTCTACTTTGAAGTGGATATTCTAGACAAATTCATGCTCATGTGTAGAGGAGACTTAAATAAGGATATTAACCCTGCAGCACTGCAAGTAGATACAATATTTGTAATGTATTCATAGGATGGAGTTAGAATGAATGTATAGCAATTAATATGAGGTAACTAGATTTGGTACATTCATATAATGAATTTGAAATGGGTACACAATAATTGAAATAAGATGGATGCGTGTCAGCATGAATCATCAAAAACTTAATATGGAACCCAAAACAGTAAGATGTAGAATATATGGTATACTATAATATTATATATGGATACTTAAAAAGCAACACTATCTTGTGTGTGTGTATAGTATAACATCAATGGGAAATCCACACATCACAGTCCTATAATGGTTGCCTCTGAAGAGATGAGGAATAGGACTCGAGATGTAAAAAGAAAGAGACAGTTCACATCCAGATGTTTTACTTACTTTTTAAAACATTAAAAACATAACTGTTTAAATTTGTTGCTTCTGAATAGTGGCTACACAGGTGTTTGTTTTATTATTTTCTGTACTTTCCCAAAGTTTTAAAAAACGTAAAGCACAAGTTAATATATTTGCGGATATTCCACATGGTTTGGTGCCTCCTCCACCTGAAGAATTTTTCAAAGTAGACAGCTACCTTTTTCTCTGTGGATACCAGCTTTTATCTGTGTATCATCAGTGAACTCACTGATAGTCATTATCTAGAATGTATCGCCTGCCTTTTTTTCCACTGCCTGAAATTTAACACTTCAACCCATGGTCACGGCTGGCACACACTCCGTGTTACCTCATCTCATCACTCAGACTCACACGTGTGTCACTCTTAAATTTCATAGTGTTTTCTCCCAGATACACAGCTACTCTTAAAGACTGAAGTGAAACAGACCAAGAGTTGTCAAATACATTTATCCCTGGCACAAGTGAAGAAGTGATTTTATTTCCCTTTGTACCCATCATACCTCCAAATGTGTAAATTATGCCACTTTTCTGATCTCCCTATGAAGCATACAGTGCAGGAATATTCTGGGATTCATGCCAGGAAAGCACCCCCACACTTTAGACAAACGCAGCTTTCTCAGTATGCTTTTATAGGCAGCCTATAAGAACGAAGAGGCTAAGAGCTAAGGCTTATGTGCCTTACCACTTTAAGAAAAATCTTCACTTGTTTCCTACATTGAGATAGTCAACAATACTCTGTCTGATAAATCTCTGAATTTTTCTTTCTCCTCCTTGGCTGCTCTTACTGTGGCAATACAAATATTTGTGTGTCACCTAATGGTTGACTTTTCTCAGCCTAATAGATGACTTTTAGCAACGCTTCAACCATTACAGTCAGCTTCTAAACCTTTTGGCTATGACTTTGCTATTGAAACTCCTGCAGGTCACTAGTAACTTAAGATTCACAGCAAGAAAACCAGAGGGGAAAAAGATATAATAAAGATGCTTCCTTCACATATTGGATAGCTATGGGGAAAAACGAGTTAGAAATGTGAGCCGTTGGCTCCTCCAAAGTCATTTTTTCCCTATCTTTACATTTCCTATCAACCGGCCAACTGTCTGCATTAGCCAAACTTTCACTCAACATAGTCTGCATCTTGGATAATCAAAAACTCCCCATGAATCTTTGAAACTCTAGAAGTAGCTAGGACTGCGTCCTCACTCTTCGGGATTATGCCATCGACCTCATGGCGCCAAGCGTCCTGTTCAGGCTTACGACTTGAGCCAAGCTCTCTCTCCAGAACTTTGTATTCCCATATCCACCTGCTGAGAACATCTTCATCTAACTGTCTCACAGGCACCACAAATTCAAGATGGCCCCAAGCTCACTTCAGCAGCTTTCCACCCCAATCAACAAAAGACAAAGTGAACTGAACAAAACCAACTGTGAAGTTTGCTCTCTATTTCTAGTGGTGAAACCACTCACTGTGGCATTTTTTCTTCTCTGTTACACCTGCATTCCAGCAGCATATGATCATCTTACTTTCTAAAGCATGTTTCCATCCCTGTGTGTTTCAGAACATCATCATCTCTTGTCTTGATTAGTTATGAAACAGGCTCTAACTACCCTTCCTCCAATCCAACTCCCCTTACAATCCACACTTTTCTGGTCACCATAGTAATTTAATTAAACCTCAAGTTTGTTCACAGTAAGCATTCTTCCTAGGGTCCCAACTTTTCTAAGACTTAAAGTTTGTGGCTGTTAACATGTCTTGCAAATCCATCCAACTTACATTCCCAGGTTTCCACTGTTTTTAGACCTCATCTCTTTTAGAAAGCCTCCCCAACCCTTCAGGGCCTGGGCATGGATACCCTGTTTTTGTTTTCCTTTTGACAATAACATTCCCTTTCTTTGTTCCCCTCACAAATGAAATTTCTCAAACCCTTTCCCTCCTCCATTGTTAAATCCACTGGCTAGTGCCATTTCTCCATCTCACAGTAAATGATCCACACCATTTAGCAAGGTGGCCCACCCCTTCTTTTTGAAACAGTTTTAGCCTTTGTTTTATATAAGCTTACCCTCCTGCCTTTTTTTCTATTTCAATTTTTATTAATTCCCAGCCTAATCTGCTGGTTTATGATGCTTGCCTCAAACATTGAATGTGAGTGACTATTTCACGAATTAATCATAGTCTCTTTTCTCTATTTACCCTCCCTCTCTGTAGAAGATCTTACTCTCCCTTGCCTTTCCAAAATGTTATGTGTCTCCATCCAATATCTCTCTCTGAGCTAGCTCCTTACTGGCTTATTTAGCTCCTTATGTGACATCTCCAGTGGTATGATTGTATCATGTGTCAACATGGCTACACTATAGTAACCAGTTATATAATCAGTAAAGCTGATTATTCTTAATAATGTGAGTAGGTTTTGTCTGATCAGTTGAAGACCTCAAGAGCAAAAAATTGAGGTTTCCAGAAGAGGAAAGAAGTTTGCCTCAAGACGGTACCATAGAAATCCTGCCTGAGTTTCTAGACTGCCAACCTGCACTTTGGATTTCTGACTCAAGACTGGAGCCTTAATTCCTGTTAGAGTTTCCAGCCTGCTGACCTACAGATTAATTAAAAAAAAAATCATCCATCCATCCATCCATCATCTCTTTTTGGTTCCATTCTCTGGAGGAGCAGTCACGGACCTTTTGGGCACCAGGGGCTGGGTTCATGGAATACAATTTTTCTACAGACAAGGGGCAGGGAGGATGACTGGAATGATTATTTACCATAATGAAGAATAAGTGGGAGCCTGGAGCTTGGATTTTGATATGAATTCTGCAAGCAATGGATTTATTATGGTCTCTGCTAATGTTCAGCTGTATCTGTAGCTGCTCTCCAGCACTAGCATCACCACCTCAGCTCTACCTCAGATCATCAGGCATTAGATTTTTGTAAGGAGCACACAACCTAGATCCCTCGCACGTGCATTTCACAACAGGTCTGGTGCTCCTATGGGAATCTAATTGATCTGAAGAAGTCAGAGTTCAGGCAGTAATGCAAGTGGTGGGGAACAGCTGTAAATACAGATGAAGCTTCACTCATTTGCTGTTTGGCCCAGTTCCTAACAGGTCATAGACTGGTACTGGTCTGTAGCCTGGAGCTTGGGGACCCCTGCTCTGGAGAATTCTGACTGATTAATTGCTATTTCACAGCCACCTCAGACTTGACCTAGCTCAAACACTCATACCCTGGTCCACTCCCTCTTCCATTTTACTAGTGTCCATTGGCCTGCCAAACCAGGAGTCTTTTCTTCATTCCGTCTTCCCTTACCTCTGCCTATGTCTTGGTTTGCCTGATACAGTCACTTAGTTTTGTTGATTCAGAGTATTCTTTAATAGCATCCATTTCCCTCTCAAAATTAGTGTTGTTTGGACAATAAATTACATACCTATTCTATCAGCAAGTTCTTTGATTCTATCTCTAAATTAAATCCTCAATCTGGGGATGCTGGGATGGCTCAGTGGGTTGAACGCTCACATTACAGCCCAGGGATTCAGGGATCAAGTCCTGGTCCTGGCGCCGCCCGGTATGAACCCATGTGCTGAACTAGGGTGTGCCCCCATTTCAGCTCTCACCTGGGGAAGCTTCCCACACACAGTTCAGCTTCTGCCCCGGGCATGCTTCCCATGTAGGAGGCCCTCAGCAGGGGTGTGCCTCCCATGTGGGAGACCTCAGCCTGGTGTCTGCCCTGTGAGGTCCTGTGTCCACCATATCAAAACTGATGATGAGGGGAAGCCAGATGGCTCAGTGGGTTAAGCGCTCACTTTGCAGCGCCGGGGACCAGGGATCGAATCCCGGCCCCGGCCCGTGCGGAACCATGTGCTGAACTGGGAGCTCCCCTAGTTCGGTTCTCTCTCTGTCTCTGTATCTCTCTCTCTCTCTCTCTCTCTCTCTGTCAAAAATAAATAAAATATATTAAACAAACAAACAAACAAACAAAAAAAAAACTGATGATGTGCAGCTATGGAGACTGCTCTGCGCCATCACCCCTCTCTCTATCTCTATCTCTCTTTGTCTCTCTCTCTGTCAAAAACAATAAAAATAAATATATAAAAAAAAAATCCTTAGTCCATCTATCACTCTTCATCTTCTCTGCTACCACTCTAGTCCATGGGATTGTCATCTCCTGCCAAGTTACGGAGAGCGACTCCTCAGTGCTTTCTCGTTCTTCAGTCTTGTTGCCTAACAATCTATTCTCTACTCAGCAACTTCCCAGAACGACCTCTGAAAATTCAGAGTGTACAATTATACTCTGCCCTTAAAATCTTCCAGCAGGCTCCTATTATACTTAGAAAAATGAAGTCCAAAACTCTTATCCTGGAAGGCCTTCACTGATCTTCATCTGGCTACCTCTTCGTCTTCACCTCTTGTCTCTCTTCCCTCAATCACTGAACTCCGGGCACATCATGTCTCCTGATTTGGCTAGACTCATTCCCAATTTGCTGTGCTCCTCCTGGGATCTACACCTTCAATACTTTTCCTTTAGATCTTCATCTGGCTGTTTCTTTCTTGTCATTCAAGTCTATTTCAGGTACCACCTCCTTAGAAGTGTTTCTGTCCAAGACACTGTTCACAACCCCATCCCCCTTCCAATGTCCCCTTCCTGACTCAACTATAGGAGTTAGAGAAACAATCTGCCTGCTCTCCTGGTATTGCTTGCATCTGGAGGTGGCCACAGGTTGTGACTGTGGTCATGAGATGCAAGTGGAAGTTCGGAGGATGTCCCCTGGGAAGCAGACATCATGCAAACTATTCCTGTCCCTTCCTTTCTGACTGAAGAACTGGCAGCCTGTCATCTGTCAGTCAGTCCTTAAATGTGTCTCAAAAAAAGAGTTAAATTGGTGGAAGAACATTGTTTCCTCATATATTCATTGGCCCGTGCTCTCCCTGGGCAGACAAAAGAGGTAAAAACAAAACAAAAAACAATGAAATTTTTAAAACTTAGTGGTGACAATAAACCATTTCAATGTAGAATAGTGATATGCTATCTCCTCTTTCCTCCCAGCACCCTCCTCCTCATAACTATATATAAGGATCCTATTTCCATCTTCCGTGTATATAGAATTACATAGTTCTTTAGCCTCATTTAACACCTAAGTACTCCACAACAGCACACTATTCCAGAACCTCAAAATCTAACCTGGGCCAGCATGCCTCACTCACTTTACCTTAATTACCGCGTACTGACAGCCAGAGAATGTCCTTCTCCTGACTCTGATTGGGCCGTCTGAAGCCCTGGGGCCTTCCCAGATGGAGGCCTAAACTGCCTCATTAGAGATAATTATAATGTTCACAATCTTTTAGACTCCTATACCTTTTTAAAAATTTGCTAACTTTTGTTTAGAATTTTTTAAAGGAACAGAGAATATTTTTGCCCTAAAATTTTCTCTTAATTTAGTTGGCTTTCCAATGTAACTGATATGGGGCGGCTTTCACCTTCAGTGTACTTCTGAAATAAGCCAGGATATGGCGTTATGATGACCGGGACCTATAAGGGCTCAATGGTTGTTGCATGAAACAGAGAAAGCAGGTGAGAGCTGAAATTCCATATTCGCTCTTCTCTCTGTATTCTTAACTTGCAAAAACTCTCCCATCCAAAGCTGGAAGTTATGAATGCCTATGTTGTGAATGAGAAACTATGCAAGACATTTACCCCAAGCATGTAGAATGAGCATACTTAAAGTCATTTTACTTATGTACCTAAACTCACTCAGGAACCTTGAACTTGTGAGTCTAGTGAGAAAGGAATTGAAGCTTTGCTCTGCTTGGATGCTAGTGGCCAGTAAGCACTTCAAAGCCAACTTTAATTACAGGCAGATTTGATGATGGTCTCTGTGGCATAATTTGCTGAATGCCAGGTATGCACCCTAAACACCTTTTCCCTTTCCTCCTGTAAAACCTGTCATTTCATCACAAGGTTTCACATCGTTAGACTGAAACACCCATCCCCACCTCCCCTTCAATTTAATCTGAATGAATATTAGATAATTTCCTTTGTAAGAAGTAGCTAAAGTTAGAGAATTGGAAATTTACACAGAAAATACTGGCTGACTTTAATAAAGTCACAATGTAGAGATTTGTTTCCTTATTATTTGTAGTGAACTTGTAGTAAACTTGTTCAGAATGAGCACTTCTATAATAAAGAAATGTTAAGATGCTCCAAGTTATCATCAGAGAGTTGTTTTTTTTTTTAATTTGTTCTGTTTGTGTTTCCTGTTACTGCTGCCATTGCCATTATGGTTGTCAGAGTTGTTCAGGAGTACTTTCGAATTAGGGTACACTTCTGGGAAGGGAGGGCCTATGTTATGGATTGAAATGTGTCTTGTAAACAGATATACTTAAGTCCTAACCCCCTGGTACCTGTGAATGTGACCTTAATTGAAAGTAGAGTCTTTGCAAATATAAACATATCAAGATGAGGTCATCAGTGTGGGCCCTAATCCAATATGACCTGTGGTGTCCTTATAAGCAGAGAAAATGCCAATGAAGGCAGGAACACCCTGGGAGAAGGCCATGTGACAATAGAGGCAGAGATTGGGGTGTTTGTAGCTGCAAGTTGAGTAGCATTGAGAAATGCTGGCAAGAGCTAGAAGAGGCAAGGAGGATTCAATCTAGAGGACCCCGTGGGCATCTTGATTTTGGACTTCTGGGGACTGTGCACTGTGAGATAATACATTTCTGTTGTTCTATGCCACCCACCTTATGGTATTTTGTTAGGAAACTGATGCATCATGGTTAAGATCTAGAATGGCAGCAAAAAGGCAGTGCCCCATGGTGTGGCCCTGCTCGTTGGGAAAGAAGAAGAGAGAAGAATGTCTGGAAGGTTAGAGGGATATGATATTAACTTTTGCTTATTTCATAATCTTGCCTATGATTCCTGTAATTGGCACAGCAAGAAAGATTAACTGTGAAACAAAAGACTAAATGTGAATAGATAAGAAATTTGTTTTTTATCCTCCCTTCCTTCTTTCCTTCCTTCCTTCCTTCCTTCCTTCCTTCCTTTCTTCTCCTCCTCCTCCTTCTTTTTTTGTTTAACAAATATAGTGTCAGTGAGTGTCAAGCATATACCAGGCACGTTGTGTATCCTTCTTTCTCTTTGCTTGACTCCTTTCTGGGAATGTAAGTTGGAGGGTAGAAATAGTGGGAGCAAGTAAAAGAAGAAAATTGGTTAATAAAGAACGTGTATGTTAAGTGTAAATAGGATGGAACCTTCCACAGCTGAGTGTGATGAACATAAGCCAACCAAGAATGGGGAGTTGGTCAGCAGCAATAGCAGGACCTGAAAAACTCAATATTTCAACATATTTGGCTTCAAGAAAAAGAACTTTTTGTAAATGTTCAGTAAAGAATGACAGGAGAAAAAATAAATTGTCAGCTGTTCTCAGACATTTATTTTCATTCCTGCCTTTTATAAAATAGAAATATACAGTAGACTCTCATTTAACTGGCAAACATGGGAATTGGTGGATTCTGAATATATGTAAGTAGACTCTGTTAACTAGAACTCAAGCAACCAGCACTCTCAAACAACGGCAAAATCTCAATCAACCTGCAAAAAAAATTTTGCCGGTTGCTTGAGAGTGCTGATTGTTAGAGTACCAGTTAATAAAGAGTCTACTATAGATTAAAAAGTTGATATATAAAGGTTTTCATTTATATAATGAATTTATAATGTTTAAAATTTTTATTAGATTTTTCTTTTTTAAATCAAGAGTCATTGACATATAACATTGTATTAATTTCATGTGCACAACATAATGATTCAATATTTGTATATATTGTAAAATTATCACCAAAATAAGTCTAGTTAACAACCATCACCACATAGTTACAATTTTTTTTCTTGTGATGAGAACTCTTTGGATCGATTCTCATAGACAATACAGTATTAACTATAGTCACTATGCTGTACATTATATCTTCATGACAAATTCATTTTATAAGTTGCTGTTTGTATCTTTTGACCACATTAAACTTTATAGTTTTAGAGCAATTTTAGGTCCACAGCAAAACCGAGCATAAGGTAGAGATTTCCCATATACCTCCTGCCCTACACAGGCATAACCTCCCCATTATGAACACCCCCTCCACAGTAATACATTTGTTACAATGGGTGAACCTACAGTGACATGTCATTATCACGCAAAGTTCATAGCGTACATTAGGGTTTACTATTGGTGGTGTAAATTCTATGGCTTTGAACAAATGTATAATGACATGTATTCAGTCTTACAATATTACACATAGTATTTTTATTGCCCTAAAAATCCTTTGTGCTCTTCCTGTTCAGCCCTTCCTCCAACTTAACTCTTGGCAACACCGATCTTTTTTACTGTCTCCATAGTTTTGCCTATTTTATATAATATATTTTAATGCTTTGAATGAGATAGCAAGTAAAGCAATGCCAACCCCCAAAGCAAAGTAAAATTTTTATAGCAGCTGGTATTATACTAAACAAAAAAATATTTCTTTAAACTCTGCTCACAAATTTTTATAATGCAGGATAACCGTTTCATAATACCACATGAGAAATAGATCATGACTAAATTTAACAAATATATAGGCGTATATGCAGCCACACCTCACTTAACGACCTACCTATTCAATGACTGCTGGGACTTACGACCAGTTCTTGAGTGCGGGGAATCTCCTTTCTCAGTCTTTGTCTTGTTTCCACAATTGGTTAGTATGTACTTCACTCAATCACGCAAGACTATATATTTTGTTTTAACTGTGGTCTCGTGTAATGTCTACTGAAAATTGCATGTCCACATATCCTATGGTGCCACAACACACAGACATCTGCCATGAAGCTCCTCTCTTATCCACCGATTCGCTTAACGACCTAGTCATAGGAACAAAACTCAGTAGTTACATGAGGCGTGCCTGTATGGCTAATAAAGATTTGTTGCCTTTTCTAATTATTTTGAACAAGATTGTTTAGAAAGAAAATGTCTGGTATAAAGAAATGTTAAGCTTTTCTAAAGCATCCAAACAATTAGTTTCAAATTTTTGCTACTTTAATTCAAGACATTTGTATATGTGGTTCATTTAAACTCGTTAAGTAAATATGACTTAATCGTATTGTTTTCTGGGTTCCTGCTCAATATTTATTTTCAGAATATCAGAACAAATTTTGATTGTTTCCAGAGCTACTTTCTAAGATTATATTTAAAACGTGAATACCACAGTAGTTTTACCTACTAGAAAAGTATGTTGAAGGAAATGCAAATTTGCAAAAGAAATATTATTAACTTTAATGAAGTTCAGATATAAGAATTCTTGTTAAAGAGAGCTTTAACATGTGTGATCATCTTTACAATAAGATTGCTTTAAATGGGTAACTATCACTAGTAAATAATTATTTTGAATGTTTCTTTTTCCTTTATTGCAATCTTTATCATAAAAAAATAATAACCTAAGTTTGAACATTCTTATTCCCTTTCCTGGAAGAATGTTTACTATATCATACCTATTTAATGAGGTCCAGTTTGATTACTAGTTATATGCTAAAAATTAGAGCTGAAATGACATGTACATTAGTGTTATTTGAAGATAAAATATGTTTAAAACCCAGGTTCTAACTGAGCACTAATTTTTGGAGCATTTATGGGGTACTTTTTCTGTTCTTAGTTTCTCGTGATGACATCACAGCAACGTATTAATATTATTTGCATTATGCGTTTTATGGAGAAATGAGTGCAAATTCAATGATAAGCTGACTGCAACAAAAAGTGTTAAGTACATAATTCTTTATTTTCATATTACCATCTGAGCACATTATTCATATGATAGTTTCTAGTTTACAGTTCTTAAAATGTGTATATAGATGTACCTACAGCTTATTAATATAAATCACAGATATGCTAAAGCTCAAAAAAGCTAAATATGTGATTTTATGTTAGAGGATGCATTTTACCAAAACTTGCTAATACATTAATTGTTATATTTTTTCTATCTCCTATTAATGTGTTTAATGGAACATTATCAAATTAAAATGTTATCATAGGGTTTGGCTAAAAAAATAAGTAAAATAATAAACAGCAAAGTATTTAGTCATAAGAATTTTTTTCCAGCTTTTCAGCTGATAAAATAAGTAAGCCTGGAAAGTAGATTAAGAAAATAATCAGAAGCAAAAAGATAACAATACACATGTGAGAAGAATTAAACATTCCTGGACCAGTGCAGACTTTCATTTTAACGACTATCCAGCATGAAAGAAAAATTGTAGAACTGATGAAGGATGTAAATTGCTATTTCATCATTTCAAAGTTCAGTTCTGTAGTCTGTTGCAACAAACTATTACATCTTGAAAAACAAGCCTGTAATTTTCCTAAGTGAACTCGCATTACAGCTTACTCTTGCTCAGTGTGCCTTGAACGTTGTGCCCAGGTGCCTCGAACAAGACTCTTTCATTATTCCTTAATTATCCCAAGTTCAGAAATGTTTCTGAGTGACTTTGAAAAACTGCTAATGACCACTGAAATTATTACACACTACAAATGCTTTCACACTTGGAGGGAATTTTATAGCCTTTTCTTATTTCTCCTAGCAGTCCTCTGGCATTGGATGAAACGTCAGCTCTATGAAGCGGCTGGGAGGCTGAGCTTACGGATTATGCTCCTGTGCACAGGGTCTCAGAGGGAAGATCTTAATCCAGGACTTGGCTCTGTGGTCACAGCAGAGTCAGGCTCTGATTTCAGGATAGAAGTGAACACCGTATCGGCCCCTTGTGGACTTAGAAGGTGAGATACAGGTATCTAGGAAAGACCTGCCCTTTGCAGCTGGTCCCAGTTTCCCGTTCACTCCCCCACAACCTCCCCTGTCCTACCACAGGGTCCCAATCTTCAGACCAAGCCTGATGGCAGTGAATGTGGTACGGCCACCAGATAAAGGTTAGTCATAGAAGGATGACGGAATGGCCATGGAGAGGATCGCAGAACTCATCAGGAAACAGGAAGGGCCACGTGCCTCTCCCTGGTTTCACCAGCCATTTTTGACAAGAACTTTCCTGTCCATTTCAGCTTTTATGCGGACTCCCCTTCACAATCATCATTCTAAATAGTTTAAGTATCTCTCACCCTAACATTCAATAACGCAGATGAGCCAAGTCTTCCGCTCTGACTCTGGAAAGCAAGACATCAAACTGTGGAGGATTTGGCAAGAAGAATGCCTTTCCTCCTGCCTTGTAGCTGAGCAGAGGCTGTGGCTTTTGTCTAGTCTGGAGGGAGACGCCAGGCCAGGCAGCACCCGGGCAGGTGTCTGCGGCGACTGTGTCAGAGGCCACTCCTGGGAGAAAGCATCTTTGTCTTCGCTTCTGTGTGCTGCCCTACTGAGTGTGCCATGCTTCTAGGTTGAATAACTGAGTAACTTGGTATGTGAATACTTCCCTCTGCAGATTTGTATGGAGAGACCATTAAGTAGAGCATTTATCTAGGTCTTGTGAGGAATAAGAGGCTTGAAAAGAAGGATTCTATCCTTAAACAAATAACATATTCCAGAAAGGAAAAGTAGACATGTGTAAAGAACCTAGGTATAATTGAATAATATAATATAACGCAATGTTCAGAGGGTGGTAACATGTGAACAAACAAGTGACTGGCTGAATGACTGAATGAAGGTTAGGACCTTCCCCACCTTCTCTTGCCTGGACATCTGCAGTGGTTTCCTGGTCTCGTCTCCCTGCCTCCATTTTGCCTTCTTGGCTTCTTTACATGGTGGTCTGAAAACTATTCAACATACCATTGACTGCGTCACCCCTATGCTCAAACCCCTCTGCGCTTCCCCATTGCCTTTGAAATGACCGAGCAGGCCCAGAGTCAGCTGCCTCTGCCTTTGTCTCTGGCCCCATCTCCTCCCCTGATCTTTGCTCTTCAGGCACATTGACCTCCACGCCCACGTCCAGGCTCCCTCGGGAAGCTTTGTAATGTGGTCTTCCCCACCAGCCCTACTGCCTGCTAAAATCTCATCCTTCATGACAGGCTGATTGACACATTCCAGGGGACCATGATCCTCCTACACCAGGTTCAGGATCCACTGTTATGCATATTTTAAACATTTGTGGTGATTATCATGATTTATAAGTGTATATGTGTGACCATTGGTCAATGTCTATCGACCACCTCAAACTATGGAATCTATGAGATCAGGATCTCTAATATTTTGCTCACTGTACTCAGCATAGTGATTGGCACATGGTAGGTATTTCTTAAATATTTGCAAAATAAGACTATATGTTGGCGGTTAGGGAGATATTAACTGTTCAAGTTATTAACTGTACAAGTGGTCTCATTAAATTCTAGTGGTCATTTAGTATAGGTTGGTTACAAAGGCAAAAACAAAACAAAACATGTCTGGAAAATATTTTTCTGCCCCTCCCGGCCTTTTCTTTCTTTCTTCTTTCTGAGTTCCCATTAGGATACAAGTACATAGGGTTCTTTTGGATTTGGATTGGCATTAGTGTTAAAGATTAGATTGGGGTTAAACATTTTCCCTATTTCTTAAGAAATTAGTTAAGGAATCATTTTTTCAACCTGCATGTTAAACACTTTGTGGCTGGCACTGTTAGAAAAACAAAGGTGACTGGAACATCGTGCCTATCCATGAGGGACTCACTGTTTCATTGGAGAGAGAAGCACACATAAATGCCTGCAGTGTGAACAGTCTACAGAAGGCATGTGTGTGCCAGGTGCACTGGGAGCATAGCAGGGAAAATGCCTCATATTTGGGGAGGACAATAAGGAAAGAATCCCAAAGAAGGTGAAAGTTGATCTGAGTCAGAAACAAGAAGGTGAGAAGGAGGAGGTGGGAAGATTCCAGGCAGAGGGCACTTTGTGCAGAGAAGTAGGTGGTAGAGCTTTCAGCACTTCCCAGAACTCCTGCATTTCTCATGGCCACCGCACAGGGTGGCAGGGAAGGGGCGATCCATGCGCCTCACTGGGGAGGTGGGCTGGACGTTGTCAAATACACTCTGGTGGTGACACATTGGGAGGTCCTGCTGTGTTTTGTAAAAGTACATAAGAAACCAACGTATAATTTAGTTGTAAAGCATATACCATTTTTATTAAAAAAAATGAAAGACATTCAAGTGGTAGCAGGTTCCAGCAGTTTAACAACTATTTGTGAGAGAAAAGCTTAATACACACACACACACACACACACACACACACACACACACACACACACACACACACACATATATATATACATTTTAATTTTTAGCAGCAAAACCTGGAGCTCTGTCCCTGGGACTCTAGATTCATGTCTGGTGTGAGAGACTGTGCTCTGGGCAGAGACTGGCCCTGGGCTATTTTAGGACAGCTCCCAGTCAAGCTGTGGTTTAGAGCAGGGGTCCCCATTCCCCAGGCCATGAATCGGTACCAGATCAGGGCCTATTGGGAACTGGGCCACACAGCAGGAGGTGAGAAGCTGGCCAGCAAGCGAAGCTTCATCTGTATTTACAGCCGCTCCCCATTGCTCATATTATCACCTGAGCTCCACCTCCTGCCAGATCAGTGGCGGCATTAGTTTCTCACAGGAGCTTGAACCCTGTTGTGAACTGTGCATGTGAGGGTTCTCGGTTGCGTGCTTTTTATGAAAATCTAATGCCTGATGATCTGATATGGAACTGAGGTTGCGATGCTAGTGTTGGGGAGTGGCTGCAAACACAGCTAAACATGAACAGAAAGGGCTGACTGCACCGAGACAGACCATAATACATCAATTGCCTGCAGATTCATAGCAGAACACGGTGAGTGGTAAGTTACAAGTAAGCTGCATCTTGCACTTAAATCGTCCTGAAACCATGACCCTCCCCCAATCCATAGAAAATGTGTCTTCCACAAAACTGGTCCCTGCCTGAGGACCACTGGTCTAGAACGACCCCTCTGACTTGGGTTTGGGTTTGCTTTGTTATTTTTGAAGTTCACTGACATTGGTGGGAACATAGCACTGGGGCTGCTTATCAAGGAAATTGTTAATCTTTCACCTAAGAAGGAGGAAGCATTCTGGAACAAGACATCTCAAGGAGCCCTTTTTAAGCATATAAACAAATTTAAAAAGTGCTTAGGCAATCTCACCTATTCCCAAAAGACAGGAAGAGTCGCATATTAGAAGAGGTAGACAAAAAAAATGCTATTTTCTTTTTTTGTTAAAAAATACATGCTCATTATTTAAAAAATTTAAACAATAGAGAAATTTGTCATATAAAAGTTAGACTTTTCTCGTACCCCCTCCTCCCAAAGATAACCACTGGTAATAGATGTATTTTCCTTAGATTTAAAAAAGTTTAATAGAAATTTAACATAGAAATTATAATATTTTTTTAACCAAAATGGAATACTTCAACTGTTTTGTTTTGTTTTTTTTCTTCTTTACTAACTGCCTTGGTATTTTCCACATCAGTACATAAGTCTACTTAAGTTTTTCAGAAATATTTTAATCTTATCTTGGTATTTTGACTTCTATTTTATTTATTTATTTTATGTAATAGACTGGTAAGTGGGAAAAAACACCACTGTGGTACAAGACTAAATTTAATTTTATCCTTCAGGATTTTATTTTATTTTTGCATTAAATCAGTGCTAAACATTGTTAAAAAGGAGATTTTATTTACTCTTCTATTGCAAAATGGGCCCAAATTAAAGAGTAGGTGATGATAGACCAGTTTATGTTTATTTTATTTTCCTGAGAAAGAAATACTTTTTGTTGAGAAATAATTCTCCTAAAGTAAAAAAAAAAAAAGAAAGAAGAAGAAGAAAGAAAGAAAGAAAGAAAATAAAGAAGCTTGCCAATCCTGGGGCAGTTTACAGAGACCCCTCCCTTTGTGTTGTGCTCTAGTGATTATGGAGGTTCCCGGGAGGCTGCTCTGAGTGGGTGATCCAGGTAGGTACTCTTGTTGAAACTCGCCCAGGATGAGAGAAATTGTGTGTTGGGGTTATAATAAGGTAGTAGTGGGCAGGCCATCTCTGATACAGGAAACAAAACTAAAGAACATAGTCCAATCCTGGAAAATGTCTTTTCTGAGGAAACTTGAAGCTCTGTTTACAACCTATAGCCTGGATATGATGTCCATTTGTGGGAACTTCAATATGTAGTTCTAATAGGCAAGCATTTTTTTTTTAATAATTTGTTTTTTAAATATATTTTTATTTAGTTAGTTATTTTTGACAGAGAGAGAGAGAGAGAGAGAGAGAGAGAGAGAGAGAGAGATACAGAAACAGAGACACAGAGAGAACTGAACTGGGGGAGCTCCCAGTTCAGCATATGGATCCGCACGGGCGGGGGCTGGGATTCGATCCCCGGTCCCCGGTGCTGCAAAGTGAGCGCCTAACCCACTGAGCCACCCTGGCTTCCCCTGCAAGCATATTTTTAAAATACAAAAACGTAAGCTAAAAGATAATAATACTAAATAATCAAACCAAAGGCAAAATACAGCAATAAAGGGAGGAGAAATGAAACGTGAGTAGAAAGGGACTCATGTCTGGATTCTGCCTTTAGTGAGTGCTCCCCAAATACACCAGACTTCTCTACCCCTGTACCCTTAAGCACTTCCTGTTGCTTCTTCCCTACTTTCTTTCCCACCCATCCATCCTCCGGGGGCTAGTGTAGATTCCATCTCTTTCTGCCAACCTTTTCCAGTAGCCCCAGAAAGAATTGATCACTCATGCCTGCTCTGTAGTGCTTTGTCAGAGCACCTGTTCTTTTCTATCACAGTCTCCTCCATAGAGGGTGGGCATCTCAGCGACATCTAGGACAAGAACCTCCCAGCTGCTGGCCAGACGAGCCCCTGGGCCAGAGTGGACGCGCCATACATGTTTGCTCAGTGACTACATGCCCGTCTGAGAGATGTGTCAGCTTTCTCATTCAAAAAAGAATCTTAATACCCATCTCCTACCTACTACCTCTTGGGCATGAAATAATTTCACAAAGTACTTTGAGTTTCTTGGAATAAATATAAATAAAGGCTGTTATTAAGCATATTTGAACATGTTTCATCTTTGAACCATGTAATCAAATGAAGCTAATATCTGCCTGTTTCTTTCCTAGGTGCTTTCATAGTTACTCAACCACTTTTTTTTTTCTTTCTCTCTTTATTATTTTTTTTTTAAGTTTTACCTTTATACCACAATACCACAGTGATCCCTCTTTTGGTATTCTACATATTTTGGCATATATTCAGTGTGGTGTCATTTATATTTTTGTATTGAATTTTGAATAAATTTTGTGTATTGTCCGTCTTCTTTTCAGAAAATCAGCCTTAAAATACAACATATTTTATCTAGGACTGCATGCTCAGTGAGCTTCAGAGTGATACTTAGACTAGAGAAATAAAAGAGGGTGGTGTTCTAAATCAGGATGAAATAATGTATTATAGAATTAGTACTGTAAGTCTGAGATTTGATGTGTACCTGGGCGATGTTTGGGTGCCATTTAGCAATGATAAAACCATCAGTGCTATGAGATCTAATCTTGAGGGCATGGAACCAGCATTATAGGTCCTGTTTGACATTTTTCTTTGTGGAATTATGTTTCCCTCTTTCGAGCACCATGAGTGTTATGCTGTGTTCTGAAGTGCCTGAAAGGAGGACAGTGGAAAATTAACTCACAGAGGCAGATAGGACACTGGAGGTTATGTGCACAGTGGTTAAGCAAGTGGTCTTTGGAAAGAGACATACTTAAGTCAGGTCTGAATCCCAGTTACAATAATATTTTTAACATTTGCTGGCAGTTTTGCCTTGGGCAAATTAATTCCACTTTCCTCAGCTGTGAAATGGAGACAGTGCTTCCTGTCTCATACGGTTGTTCTAAGATTTAGGATAAACAATGCCTTGAATACCATGCCTGGGGTCCAGTAAATGCACAAACAATGTTACTGGAACTATGAATGCCATTAAAGTATGGTCCCACTGTCCTCTCTGCTCTTGCTAGCCACTTATGCAAGAACTTAGGACCGCCCCTGTGCTGGGCAACATTTTCTACAGCCCCCAATGACCTCTGTCTTCTGGGCTTTCACATCTTCTAATACTTTCCCCTAGGCTGTGAGCTGGTCCTAGTGACTCACTTCTAACAAAGATAAAGTGATAAAAGTGGTGGGATGTCACTTCTGAGAAGTTTGCAAAAGGGTGTGGCTTTGGTGTCTCTCATCTTGGGAGCCTCTTACTCTCCCTTAGGTTACTCAGCCCTGGGGCAGCCAGCTGCACTCACATGGGGAGGACCATAGGTGCTGGTGAGTACATCCTTCAGTCACTGTCTAGCACTGTCCCTTCAGTTTCGATCAGATTGCAACTTGGAGCTCAAGGCAACCAGCTGAAGTACATCTGAACTTCAGAGTCTTGTGGTTTCAGGATGCTAAGTTTTGAGGTAATCTGTCATGCCTCAATGGATAACTACTTCAATGTCAGAGCTGGGGCTACCCTGGGGCTAGCATGGCCAGCACTCATGCAGCTAGCTGATAAAGAGCATTATCAAAGACTACCTAAATTTTTTTGAGAGGGTGAAAACCAAACTCCTTAGGACGGCACTACATAATGTGGCCCACGTCTTCCTCTCGTGCGGGCACACAGAATGCAGTTATCCCCTTGCAATGCTCTGCTGTGTTGGCACTGTATGGAACTCTCTCACACTTCCTCTATCAGGGAACTCAGGCCTTCCCATTAGGAAGTCTTATTTGCTTTTCCTTTCAGATCTGAAGCTGGTGTCCTGACTTTCATTCTTTTAGCAGGCTGTGAACATTTTAATTATCATTCTGATAACTGTTGCTTGCTTACCTTGTCTGGTATTTGATTCCCTCCACTAACGGTGAGTTGATTTGAGAACTGTATTTCTCCAAGGCACATAAGTGCTTGGCCAATAGATGTTCAGTAAATGTTTTTACGGTGAAGGAAGAAATGATTCTAGCTCTCAGATGGCAGTATTGTTTCCTGCATCCAACCTCTTATGAAGTGCAAATATGTTTTGATTTATATTCTTTTAATATGTGACAAGGGGTGGAGGTGGGAGTTGAACATGCAATATAAACAGATCTGAAAGGAAAAGAAAGAGCAGTTTATAGTCACTGACTTAGAAACAGGCCATAACAGAAGAGTTTGGCCCTTAGAGAGTGCTTGGATGGAGAGCATATCTCAATCATGCCAAAAATAGTGTTCAGGGCTTGATGGGAAATGCAATGGCTAGATCTACCTCCATCCCATCTGTGAACAAGGATGGATACATAGTCATTTATGTGTTGTAATTTTGCTCTTTCCTATTTCCCAAGAGTCTTGGTATTTCCTTTTGTAGAGTTTGCAAGTTGAAAGACTGGCTATGACATTTGTCTCCAGGCTTATAAAGTTCAGGTTGTCTATGAGTCTTGATCTAGAGAAAAATTGGATCACAGCCAATAGCAGGGTTAGGGCCAAGACACATCATTATGACTACTGCCACATTTATCTCGGGTTTTATTAAAAAAAAATCTTAACAGCCCTGACACAAAACTCAATTCTCAGTTCTATGTTTTGTTCTAAGCCTAAATTGGAAAATAGACTTTTTATAGTCTAATTGTAGAACTGATAAAGTAAGGTCAATAACAGTTTTCTTTTTTTACTTTCTTGTTCAAATGTGCATTAATGATGAAGTTCTAGTGATACTTGGATGAAAGTCACTGGAAGTACTTCAAGAACTCAAATACCAGCAGAATTAATTAGGAGACTTATTTTCTAGAGTCGAGGCCCTGAGACACAGAATTACTTAAGTCAATTTTTCCAGGGAGAAAAGTAATACAGAGTTAACCTCTAATACGAAAAGGAACTTGGATATTTGGCAAGTAGCTGGGTAAGTTTTAATGAGATCTGGTTATAGATTTCTATATTGACCACACAAGTGAAAGTGTTTCAGAATACTATATCTTTTGGCAACAAAGCCTCTAAAGAAAGTAATGAACTCATTATGAGCTTCTAGTTGAAGTGGATGAAGGTGCAGGGGAGAAAAGAGCTTCAGGAACCATGTCGTATTCATCTTTGTATGCCATACATAGTAGGTGGTCAATAAATGTTTGCTGAATGTCTGAACTCTGAATGCTTGATTCTTGGTCCCAGTGAAAGCTCCATATTCACTTTCAACAAATTTATAATTTAGATC
The DNA here is from genome assembly GCA_004027555.1 of Craseonycteris thonglongyai. NCBI lineage: Eukaryota > Metazoa > Chordata > Mammalia > Chiroptera > Craseonycteridae > Craseonycteris > Craseonycteris thonglongyai. The sequence continues at coordinate 5,094 of PVKE010010023.1, read as the reverse complement.
AAACACGTAACTAATCTACTTTAGAATAGCATTTGCAATTTATATCTTATGAAAGTATGACATTAGATTTCACGGTCTTATCCTGTTCTTGTGCGTGTTCTTTGGTTGCTGTAGTAACTGAGTTGCCATGGATTACGCTGCAGGAGTTGTAAGGGTCAGCAAAGACCAGAGCCCTGTCATTCTTCATTCAAAGGCAATTGTCCCTGAAAAATGTGACTTGCTTCAATATTTAAGCCCTCGGCACTGATATTATACTAGAATGATACTTCGGTTAAGAACCAATAATTAACCTTGTCTTCAACTCTGTCACACTTTAATAGCAATTTTATAAAGTGGACATTCCTCTGTCTTTCATTCTTGAAGTCCTAGATAGCTTTTAAATAATATGTCTCCTGGAAAAGTACACGAGTAATTGTTGCAATTTATTTTATGTCATTATCTAAGCCCTGGAGACCTTACAATCCCAGCTCTTCTCTCTGAGGTAATTGCCCACATCTTGGGAATATGTGAGATGATGTTAATATTCAGGGCACCAGCCCTGAGAAAGGATTCACATTCTACAATGAAACAGTGTCTTGATGCCTCTCTGCAAAATTTATTTTTAGGCAAATATAGTGTATTTCCTTTCTAAAGAATAATTTTCCTCAAAATCACAATCATTGATGTCATAGATTTATGATATGTATTCTGAATAGCAGTTTTAATTTCAAAGTGGGGATGATGCAACTTGTTATAATAAAACCTTTCAGATTATAAATTAAGACCACCTTTCCAGTACACAATATATCATTATTCTCTTCATACTTTTCATGCCTTTTTTTTTTTTCTTCTCACTAAGTTGTTTTAAATTATGCTGCAGTTTACCAACTTTGGTACAGTACGTGCTTAGATAGTTACTTAAATTTCATAATACCAATAGTGTGAAATATTGGCACTCACACATGAAACATGTAAGATGTAATTTTATTTAAAAGAGGGAGCTGATATTTCTCAAGATATTAGGTTATATGAAAAAGTTATCTTAGAAAGTGGTTGAATAATGTTAAATACTTACATTTTATAATCAAAACAAAGTTGAAATGCATATTTATATTTTATTCATATACATGGGCTGTTCAGAAAAATATCCAGCCATAAATGCCTCTATTTTTTAATATTACACAGCTGGATACTTTCCAGATATTCCTTGTACATAAATTATAGTAGAGTTATTTCTACAAACATATTTGCAATTTTGTCACTTTAAAACATGGATTATTTTAAATTTTTTTATTATTAAAATAAAAAATCCAGTTGTTCATAATAATAAATGAGTTTCAGAAAAGTTTTAACAAGCTGTCTTTAAATTCTTTCTACATTTGTTTTCTAAAAGGGTAAGAATGATTTTTCTGCATTTTTTGTTTGTAGTGATCAATAGAATTTTATGCAATGCCACATTCATTTTAGTTGGACAAACAATATTATGGAAGTTAGAAAAGGAAATGATTCAAATTTACTCAATTATTAAACCCATTGATTATATGACAAAAATTATTTTGAAAAAAATAAATTTTATTCTTTTTATGGAATACAGCGAAACTTCAGGCAAGATATTTGATTTACTTGAGAGTCTAATTATAGTCACAGTTGAAAGCGTTGCAAATGAGTTATGCCGCTATTTTACTTGGAACTTGCATTCATATTTCAGCAAGAGTGCAGAACACTGATACACTTTAGAAAATACAGCTCAGATTCATTACAAAAAGATTATTCTTTCTTTATTCACTCGTCCCTCACCCACCCCTCCTCCTCTGCAACAAGTTTTAATGAAGACAAGCAGATTGACCATATTCTGATGAATAACCTAAAGATCTGACTCATTATTCTGAATTGTCAAGACTACTTTCACTTTGCATTTGTTTGGTTCCAGAGAATAAAAATAATTGCTAATTTTAAATGGGCCTATGCTAATATTGCTTCTTACACTTTTGAAATACTTAGCTTTTAAAGGTCTAGCTTTTAGGATTGAAGAATAGAAGTCTTGTTTTTCTGCTAGATAATTACATAGTTACATTAAACATATATTCATACTGTGTGTACATTCTTTAAAAATTACCTCCAACAACTGTGGTCTTTGCAGCCTTCACCCTGCTTCTCTTCTTTTCTCCCGCTGGTGTCTCCTCTTTTACACAAGACTCTGCCTTTGATGTCAACAGGAGATCTTGAGCAGCAGGAAGAGGTTATTTAGAGACATAAAGAGAAATAAGAAAATCAGATTGAAGGTTTATATCAATTGGCTCAGAACAGAACCCTAGAGCACACCAACTATTTGTTAATTATACCACCGTATTCACCAATTGTATTTTTTGTAGTTATTTTAATTATGGGCATTATTATTTTATAATTGTTCCCCCCTCCCTTAGGTATAAATCAGCCTTCCACATTGGTGCAATCCTGCTGTTAACGTATTAGTGAAGGAGAAAAATCAAACATGTTTTTATACAAAGTTAGTAATGTCTTAAAATCTCACTGTGTTTACTGGAAATAATTTTGATTGTAATCCAGAGCCAAGCTCTTAGATCTGAGCAAGCACTTAGTAAGAGGCTACGAATGAAATATTACTCTTTAAAACATGTATGCTTTTATCTTTGAACTGACTCTCATTCCCTAACTATCCTTTTTTTTTTTCTACTAGGCCACCGAGTGGCACTTCCTGAATGACATTTCAATAGAACTTTCCAAACACAGTGTAACAAAGAGATCAAGGCCCACTGGAAAGATAGAGCAGATTTTTTTCTTTTAGTGAAATGAATAGTTTTAATTATGTCTTTTCTGCCTACTCCACAGAACCTCCCAGCCTCCACCCGACACCAAATCTGAAGTCAGCAAACATAAAAACAGTCAGACCTGTTTCTTCACACCTTACCAACAAGGTTTAAAATCAGCCAGGTCTCCACGCAGGTGCACTGTTCCCCGAATTTACACAGTCTGGATCTCCATCCTTTGCCAGTTCCTCGCTGAGAGATAAGCAGACCTCCTACTGCTCAATTATGATCTTGTTTTCAGTCATGCCCCTGGGATCTATAGCTATCTCAACAACAGCTTGAAAAAGGACTTCTTTAAAAGAAGAGTTAGCTGTTGCTGTGACAGATGCCTGTGAAACCTGTGGTTATTCAAGCTTGCAGAAAGGGTCAACCCTTCATTTCCAGCTAGTCTTTTCAGTACCTCGAAAACATTTAGAAGTGGTGAGGCTAGTGTCAATTACACTTCTTTAAACTGCAGGTGTAATTGCAAGTAAAAGTCAATTATCTCATAGGTCTAGCACTTTCCCATTGCGGATGAGCCACACTGAGATATCCTAAATCAAAGCATTTCAAACATTCAAGTTATTTGAATTCAGAGAAAACACTTCTGATGAAGAGTGGCAAACCCTCGTGGCTTGTCTGAAATGTTGGTTTTTAAAATTAGAAAACCAACACATGGATGTATATGCTGCTAGAAAAAGCAATTTCTTTAGGAAGCAAACTTTTGGTAGTCTACAAAACTTTAGTGGTAATAAATATTTTATAAAAACAAACAAACATATTCAGTTAAAGTTTCTCTGGCAAAACTCCAAATTCTCTTATATTCAACTATTCCTTCCAAAATGATGATAGCATTTTTTTTTTTTTGCTGGATAGTTATTAGTGTATACATAATGTTATGAAGTAGAAGCATGATTTACTTCAGAATATTCTTGTAGTTCTATCTCCAAGATGCTCTTGCTATTTTAAACACTTTAGAACCTTTGTTTAAGCAAAACTCTGTTACCTGGAGTGAGGCAATCAAATATTTGGGTCTCATTTTCTTTTAACTCAAATCTTATTAATCTAAACTTGCCTTTAAATGTACACTTTAAAGACAGATCAAAGAGTTAATGTACCACTTGAAGCTGTTCACAAAAGTTTTTACTTAAAGCTCAGTTTTATGAATTAAATGAATATTAGTTTAATGAAAGATTGAAGAAACAAGCATGAATTTAATAAATATTAATATTATAAATGGACCATTATTCCTAAATTCTTACAATGTTATGTACAAGCAGTCTCACTTGAACAAAACAAAAACATAGAGAATGAAAGACATATAGAGCAAAATTACCGTTAATGACCATTTGCTACTCTGTCATCACTTCTATGAATTTACTTCATCTGCTTCTTTCCTCTTTGATTTCACACACACATATACACATGAACTCACATACACATACTCTCCCAGTTCCAATGTCCTGTGGCCTCATGCTATTTTATTGGATTTTAATTGGTTCTTAAGTATAAGCAATGGAAGCTGACTCTTTCTAGTTATGTAAAAAGGGATTTAATTGAAAGAATATTGAGTAGATCATATATCTTGAGAGGGCTGCAAATTCTAGGCCAAACCTCATGATGTAACGCCCCAAACCACAACCACAAAGATACCTGGATTAGAAACCAGTTCTGCTGTTCTGCTATAAGCACCATCATTTTCCCATTGCACACCTGCACCAGGAATTCCACTGAGCAATGATTGCTAAATCACCGCGGCTTCTACTAATGCCAACAGACCCATTCTGTTACCTCTAGCCCCTGCCAAAGTGAGATGTGCCGCCTGTTTCCTTGTGAAACTTGATTCTGCGCTGAAATTTTGTGTGAGTCTCTGACCAGTGACACTCGGATCACATGCATGTGTTCTCTTTACACAGGAGATGGAAGGAAATCCAGTTTCTTGGGCTCTACTCTGGGGAGTCAGGATTTTCATTGTTGAAAATTTTCCATTCAGAGCAAGAGTTTTCAAGAAAGTGAGAAAAATTCTCCATAGTTATTGAAAAGCCTCACAATGATCTCTCATTCTTAATCATCCATCCATCCATCTATCCATCATCCATTTATTCTTTTTTTCCAAATATTTATTTTATTTTATTGTTTAAGAAAAGAAGAGGAAGAAAGAGAAAGAGAGAGAGAGAGAGAGAGCGAGAGAGAGAGAGAGAGAGAGAGAAGAGGGGAGGGCCCAGAGCAGTCTCCATAGTTGTACATCATTTGTTGTGATGTGCTTTTATTCCACACAGGTGGATGTGGAACCATGGGGGGGGGGGGGGGG
>PVKE010010022.1:0-43420 GCA_004027555.1 Craseonycteris thonglongyai | reverse complement strand
ACCTTTCAGTCTGCTGTCCCAGTGCTAGAGCTCTGAGTGAGTGAATCAGTCAGGAAATAAGTCCGGGTGTAGGCCCTTTAAGAGGAACACCTGGAACTCCAGCAGCCTTTCATCTCACTAAGCCAGTCTTCACTGGTTTATTAAAGTATTCATGCATTTAGTTATAGTGTTTAATAGTAATCTGCTTTACCTTTGGGAATTTCTTCTAAGCCACTGATGTGCATTCTGTATCATCTTGCTTGGAACTCTGTGCAATTTGGGCTTGTATCAATTAAACAGTCTCTGACAACATTCAGGAAAACATTTTAAACATTTAAGCTCAATAAATATGGTAGCAACAATGCCCATAAATCAGTTGAAGTGCAAATAATATGAATAGCTGTGACCAGGGACACATGGGGACAGATACTGACAACTTTGTTTTGTCAGCCATCTGGCCAGTTACCTTTTTTTTTTTTAAGAATTACTTTATTGTTTGTGAGAAAGTTGGGGGTTGGGGGGTGAGGTCCCAGAGCAGTTTCTATAGCTATACGTCATTAGTTGTGACACGGTTTCATTCCACACAGGTGCATGTGGGATGGGAACCAAACCAGGGGCTTCCCGCACTGAAAACCTTCACTGTTGTGCCACCCAGGCGGTTACCATTTGTGCCTCAGTTCAGCATGTGGGTGGGTTTGCACGGGCCAGGGTCTGGAGTGAAACCCCGGACCTTGCGATTGTGAGACAAGCACTCAACCACTGAGCTATCCCAGCATCCCCAGGTTCCATTTTAAGACATCGTTTATTGTAAGATCCATTAATTGTAAAATTAATTATATTAAAATGAAGAAATCAATGTCTTAGAATTGTTACACAATGAGTAGGTTTTTTGCCTCTGGGAATTAGGAGCTATAGTAATAAAGTAACGAAGTTACTGATTTTAATAAATGAATAAGTATTTTCCAGAGTTAGTACATGATCAGAGAAGTATAGAGTCACTGCTCTGGGGAAATAATTGAGAGAAATTAGAAATGCTGCAAACAGAACCTTTACTATTTCCTAAATTTAATGGTGGTGACTTGCAAAGAGAAGAGAGGAATTAAAATACTTCCCTACATTTTGAATTTGATTTTTTTACAAATGATAATTCAGGTTTGGTTCCTAGACAATTGGAAAATAAAGCCCAGTTTCACAAATAGACTTATTTTTTTCATAAATATTAATTTGGTCTTTTCTGTTGGCATAATTAATTATTTTTGGAGCATTATTGTGGAACCTTGATAACGGAAAATAAAATTTGGCAAGGTGGCAGGACTATTAACAACTGTACTTATAATGTGATTTATATACAAAAATAATACTTCCACCTGTGGGGTTTTAGCAAATTGAAATTTTTTTTAAGGTTTAAAATTGATAACGTTATAAACTTCACAATTTTTTAACAATTAAAAATGGGATGGAGAATTTCTTCCTCCAAGCCAACAGAATAAGTACACTTTCCCCTATTCTTCCTCGTAAAGACAATAAAAACACTGAACATTCTGTACAAACATAAGAAGACTAACAGGTGGAGAGAAGGCAGAGCAGCTAGGGATCTGAAGATCCAAAGGACAAAGGGGTAAGTTTTCTGGCTGCTGCAGCTTCTTTTTTATTTCTTTTTCTTTTTCTTTTTTTTTTCCCCTCATATATCCCACCTTTGGAGCTGGAGAAAATGATAACCCAAAGCACCAGAGGGCACAAACCAAAAAAAGCCCCAAAGCCTATAATGTCTTTGGTCAAATACTAGAAGAGGACCACTCTAGTAAGACAGAAAACTTTAGAAATAACCATTCTGCTCCAGCCATACACCAGTGAAAAATAAATAATCTTAATCCTACCCACACCCTCACCAGCAAAGACCAAGTAGGGAGTGTAGACTTCTACCCTTACCAAGCTATAAAAGGCATCGCGCACCCACACTGCAGTGATGTCAGTCAGACTAGGCAAATGCAGAGCTAGACTAGACTTTCATCCCCATCTGATGCTCAGGTAGCCCGCCCCTCATGTATAGTGAAGACCATGTGGAAAGCCTAGACTTCCATTCCACCCTCACCTGGCGGTAAGAAGGAGCTCTTACCTGCTCGCTGCTGGGGTGATGCTCAAAGGGGCCCATTAGAGCAGTGTATAATTCACCACTAAGCAGTAAAGAGCCCTACCTCCATCCCCTCATGTGTTAGTGGAGGCCGCATGAGGTACTCACACCCTTCCCAGCCTCAGGGATCAGTAAGGTCTTGGTGGGGAGCCAGAGTACATAAGTTGCGCCCCCATCTCTGGTATCTGTGGAAACTGAGTGGGGAACCTAGACTTACAACCCTACCCTGTAATAATGAGATGCCACCTTCCCACCTTCCTCTGCTAGAGCAGGGTCGAACAAAACCAGCTGACATAGAAGATGTAAGCTAGATCTAGAGCCTTACAACACATTACTCAAAGTATCCAGATTTCAATTGAAAATCAGTTGTCATATCGGGGAAAATCTCAAGTCAAATGAAAGAAAATAATCAGTCGAGACCAGCATTACTATAATAGCAATATTAGTCTTAAAATTATCTGCCAGAGATTATAGAGCAGCTATCATAAAAAGTGCTTCAACAAGCAAGTTGAGTATGCTTGAAACAAATAAAAAATAAAAAAAAAATCTTAACAAAAACAGCAAGTCTGCTAAGAAATAGAAGATATGAAGAACCAAATGGAAAGTTTAAAAGTGAAAAATCAATAGCAAAAATAAATAAAAGTTTACTGAATGTGCTCAACAACAGAATGGAGAGGATAGAAGAAAGAATTAGTGAACTGAAAAATAGAACAATAAAATATCAAATGTGAGCAACAGAGAAAACAAACTAAAACAAATGAACAGAGCCTCAGGGGGCCATAGAACTATAATGAAAAGCTCACATTTGTGGAGTCCCAGAGGAAAAGGAGAAAGAGGGTATGCTATAAAAGTATTTGAAAAAATTATAAATGGTGGATAAAAACTTACCCAAACTGGGCAAAAGATATAAACCCACAGATTCAAGAAGCTTACTACCAAATTCCAAACAGGATAAATCAAAACAGTCCACACCAAGACATGCCATATACAAACCTCTGAATTTCTAAAGACATTAAAAATTTTGAATGCAGTGAAATAGAAACTATCATGGGGAAGAAATTGAAAGACAGATTTCTTATCAGAAACCATGGAGGCCAGAAGGAAGTGTCACAACTTTATCAAGTTTTGAAAAAAGTTACTTTTAAGAAACTTTTCAAAGGTCTTAGTCAGAACTTTTGTTTGGATTCTTACTATTACAACTATTTTCAACTATTTTCTATTGTGGTATAGAACATCAAAAATAGTAAAGTTTATTCCCACTGAAGATGCAAAGGATTATTTACATTTTTTATGATTTTTGTTTTTTCAGAGACTTCTAAAAGAAAATAGTATTTATTTCTGAAGTTAATAGAATAGTGTTCTACTTACCCATCTTTAAAAAGTTCAGGTAGCTTAGTTTTCATAATTTCTGTCTCATTTGATGGCCTTGAGTAATTCATTTGGATTTTCAAGAAACAACTATTTCAATGGTATTCTGAATTTCTTGTATTTTAAAAATATTTTTATTGTAAGAACACATAATATTAAATTTAGCATCCTAACTATTTTTAAGTTCACAGTTCAGTAATGTTTATTTGTTGTTATACAACAGATCTCTAGAATTTTTCATCTTGCAATTCTGAAACTCTACCCACTAAACACTAATTTTCCTCCCCTCCAGCTCTTGGTAATTAATTATCTTTCTATTTTCTGTTTTTATGATTTTGGCAACTTTAGATACTTTATGTGAATGGAGTCATAAAACATTTCTTCTGTGACTGGCTTATTTTGCTTAGTATAATGGCCTTTAGGTTCATCTTTGTACACTGAGGGTTTTTTTTTTAAGTTTGTACTCTGAGTTTTAAAATTTTAAGTACTGAACACTTGAAAATTTATATATTGGTTAAAATTACTTCTTGATACTTAGTTTTCCTGCAGTATGTAAGAAACTCAACATTCATTAAATTTGGTTTTTCTTTTTTTTAAGTGTTAAATTTATTGGGATGACATTGATTGATATCAATTATATTGTTTCCAGGTTCACAATTCTACATTACATTGTCTACACATCTCATTATGTGCTCACCACCCAGAATCAGCTCACTTTCCATCACCATATATTTGATTCCTCCTCCCCCCACAACATTCATTAAATTTGGACACTAAATATATTCAGCTCCTACTGATGAAAGTGCTTTCTCCTTGTTTCTTTGATCACTATGTTCTCAGCTTCTAATTTAAAGACAATTTTTTTCATTCAAGGATCACATTTTTAAAGTGAAACTATTTCCCTTTCCCAAACAATTTCTTCTGTAGTGTGATTTTTGACAAAATTCAGAATCCAAGGTAATTAAGAGAGTCTCAAAATTTGTCTTCCAAATTCAATTTAAACTGATTTTATCACAGATGGAATCTTGCCTGCTTATTTATTTAATAGACCATCTCCAAATTGCAACCAATAATTTGGTTAACAGTTTTACACCTTTACTAAATTTTTAAATAATTTCATAGAAATCCATTTGGATCATGTCTTGATTTTGTGGTCTATTAATTTATCCAAAATTATTTATTGACTCAAAGTTGCTAGATTATTATAAATCTCGATAAACCTGGTAGTTTATCATTTTTCAGTTATACAATTTATAAAGATTGTCATTCACTAAGTGGCAGCTCCTATTTTGGCCTCCTTTGTAATACTTTAGGAAATCATTAACTATTGTTAAGAAAATAAAAACTTAATTCTTTTTCTTTCTCCCTGAAGTATTCAAAAAAGTTACTTATCTGAGAAACAGCCCAATTTTCTGACTTTCAGTTTGGGACTCCAATGAGAAATCTTTGTTTTCTTTTCTAAGAAATCTTAGAATAAATAGAGTATATATATTTTTTTAATTAGCTATCACATTAGCTGCTTATAATACCCTAACTTGTTTTGTTATGAAGGAAATCGAATCTGTTTTCAGTGTCCCTCAACGTGAATTTCTTTTATACTTTTTTCATTACTTTCTAAGTGTTAGGATTTTACCTAATGTGATAACATAATTTTAATTTTATTTTTAGACATTACATGAGATGACTCATTTAAACTTCACACAGCCCTGTAAGTCACCTATAAACTGGGCTTCAGATGTTTTAAGTTAATGAATGTCACATAACGGTCCAGGCAGAGGTGGGAGCATAACCCAAAGTCTGCAGAACTTAAACATTTATGCCCTTTTTCCCCAACCAACATTTGAATGGCTTTTTTGAGATTATTCGTGGTAGATAAGAATTAATATCATGGACTTTTATTTATTTATTTATTTATTTATTTTTATTAATTTTTTGACAGAGAGAGAGAGAGAGCTGAGCTGGGGGAACTCCCTAGTTCAGCATATGGGTCCGCACGGGCCAGAGCCGGGATTCGATCCTTGGTCCCCGGTGCTGCAAAGTGAGCACTTAACCCACTGAGCCATCCCGGCTTCCCCTTGGACTTTTATTTATTTTAATGTATTTACATTGCAGACAATAGTTCTGGAGAGCAGGAGAGGCTTGTGAGCTGGATTCAGGCATAAACTATGTTTATACACCTAAACTTTTGACTCCAGGATTGCTCCAGGCTCTTCTTCTTGACAGTAGTTTTGGAGCTTTACTCTTGTTAGTTTCTCTTAACATCCTTTCTGTTTATATAAATTTTGGATTGTGTGTAGTCAGCTGGCTTTGATCTGGTAGTTCCTTGAGACTACTTATACAGCTTCCTCTGCTGTGTGAAGTATTCCTTTTATTCTCAGTCTTTATATCCTGTGTATGATTTTTAATACTGTACCTAAGCAAAATAGAGGGGTTTTTATGTGTAATATTCCTAATTATTTGAGTTTTTGCCTAGCAGAATCTCATATTCTCTTGGAGCACAGTACAATCTTTTTTACTCTCTCTCTCTATATATATATAGATACATATTTGCATCAGATTATTTGTAGTATATAAATGTTCTTGATTAGTTTTTATATTATAGTTTTAAAAACTAAAACAAACAAACAAAGCTATTTTAATTCTATTTGTAAAAGTCCCATGAAAATCATAAAAATGAAACAGCTTTGTACAGGGAAAAATGTTTACAACATATTATTAAGTATTAAAATGTCTGGCTACAAAATGATAAGGTAGCCATTTTGTGGTTTGATACACGTCTACAAAATAAACTTGCTGCCGAAAAACTGGATAACAAAAATTTTCTTCTCGTCACCAAAGAAATATAACTATATGAGTTCCTCCTAACCCTACCTCTTAAAGGTTATCACTGTTAACTTTATAGTGTATATGCTTTCATTTTTTTTTTCTTTCTGTGTATGTATCTTTAAAAGTTACATCTCCACATTGATACGTATAACAAGGTGGTAAAGGCCTTCTTAAAGCAATATATTGACAAACCTGACATCATGAAACCTTTAAAATTCAGTAAAATACAAAACACTGTAAGAACGGTGTTTCTTTTTTTAAAATGTAGTGACAATATGGTAAAATATTTGTCACACATCTGTTATTCAGATGTAGGGACTATTTAAGTTTTCTGTGTATCATTAGTACCACCATCAAACATGTAAGTCAAGAAATTCAATTTATCCTGCACACCTTTTTCACCCTCATTTCTAATATCCAACTGGTCTCCCAGTATCTCCTGGGTCTCTGGAATTCATCAAATTCAAGCTTCCAACATAATTTTCTGTACTAGTGCTATAGCTACTTTCATCCTTTCTCCATTCTAATTTATATTTCATACCGTACAGAATACTCTTTAAAACATCTGATTATGTAAGCATCTTACAAAAGTAAACCCTCACTGACTGGGGAAGAGTGTATCAGACACAGAAATAGAGATTGATCAGTTATTTCAATTACTCTTGGGAAAATGAACCTGGCCCCTATCAAGCCATACACAGTTCCTGTCACACCATTTGGGTGCCTTTTGTTCTCTCTTCTTAGAACACACTGTCTTTCTGTCATATTTCTGAGTACCTACTTATTCAGAGAATTCTCTCCTGACCTCACTAAATCAAATTATCCTATTTACTCCTAGACATCCCAAAATTCTTTGTCGTGAGACTTTTAATAGGGAGTCAATCTAAGGACCTATGCAGTCCTATTTTAGCCACTCCACTGGCCTCGTCTTTCTCAGCGTCTGTGCGCTCAGTCCTGCAGCTGGGTGACCTATGTGAACCCAGCAGTGGCCAGATCAAGAGGTCCAATCCAGTTGTCAGGGCCAGTGGCCCCAGATTATCTGAATTGACACAGGCCTACCTGGGAAGGAGGGAAAGAAAAACTGGAAAACAAAAAGATTAGCTGAATTTGAAGAAAAAATGAGAACGGGAAGAAAGAACTAGAAATTAAGTGAATGTGAGAGCTTGCCCAAACAACAAAGAAAGGAAAAAAGAAAGGAAATCTGATAGGTATTCCTTTTCCTCAAACTCTCATTCTTCCAGTACTTCTTTGGATTCTGATGATGAGAATAAGAAATAAAGACAGAGGAAAAGAGGAACCATTCACATAAATCTGAAAGCTCCACGTCAGAAACTGAATCAGACAGTAAGTATTTTAAAAAGGAAAAAGAAGTCAAAGGATGCAACTGAGAAAGACAAGGACATTAAAAGATTTGGTAAAAAGAGAAAGATGTATCCTAAAGAAACACTTTCATTATCTGAGTCTTTATCATAAGATTCAGATTCCATTGATGTATAAGCAAGAAAAGAAGAAAAGCAGTGAAGAACGAGAAAAAGCCAACAGGAAAAAAAAAAGTAAAAGCAAGAGGAAACACAGTAAGAAAAAGAAGACTGCTAGTTCAAGTCCTGACTCACCATAACATTAGGAAAAATCAGTGTTCCCTTGTTAAAAAGAAAAATGTACAAGTGAGGAACTTGTGAAAATTAAGACATAATTACTAAAATGCATAAATTTCCTTGTTTTTAGAATTATTCCTGAACTAATGTTAATATTTTTAACTAGAAGTATCTAATGATAAATCAACAGAAAATGAATCTGGATGAATCATTGAGATGTAATCAGAAATGACCAGATGGCTCTGGTTAACATTTTTTTATTTTTATTTTTTAAGATTTCTTTTATTGATTTTTGACAGAGAGAAACAGAGACAGAGAGTGACAGAGAGAAGGGGGAGGGCCCAGAGCAGTCTCCATAGTTGACAGCATTAGTTTTCCATATAGTTTCACTCCACAGGTGGGCACAGGGCTGCGCTGGGCAGGACCAGGGTCGGGAGCCTCCCACATAGGTCCCGGCAAGAACTGAACTGGGGGCACACCCCAGTTCAGCATGTGGGTCTGCATGGGCCGGGGCAGGGATTCGATCCTCGGTCCCCGGGGCTTCAAAGCAAGTGCTTAACCTGCTGAGCCATCCCAGCTTTCCCAGGTTAACATTTTTAAGGAATGGATTATATTGATATTTCAAAATCCTTACCCTGCAGGTACCGGTAAATATTATATATTTTCCCCTTGTTTACTTTTATTTACCTGTAGAAGGAGCTTTCAGGGTTGGAGGAGGGTGGTTTGCTATTTCTTGAGCTACTAGAATAGAATGCCTTTTATCCTCATACGGTCTATTTTTGCAAATAAAAGTAACGATGCATCATGGGGAGGTCAGAACTCGGGATGGCCGTCTTGCCCTTTACTGAGCTAAATGACCTCCTTGGACTTTGTTATATGCCGCTTTGAGTGAACCAGAGTAATAGCCTTCTGCAGACTGAGAATGCCCCAGAAGCTCCGGGTTTTACCTCCACTTCAATAATACTGATTTTTTTTTTTAGCATTAGAAAGGCTTATAGCATTTTAATTAATTTTGACTACACTTTGATTTGGAGAGGAGTCATTTCAAATGGACACTGTTGCTTACTGAACTTGATAGCTAAAGATTCTAAAGTGCATGTTTTATACTGTTAAGTGTTAACCAGGAGGAAAATTGTATGTAAGCAGTGATAGTTTTGTTTCTCTTTTTTTTTTAAGATTCATTTTATTGTTTTTGGCAGAGACAGAGAAAAGGGGGAGGGTCCAGAGCAGTCTCCATAGTTGTACGTCATCAGTTTTTTATATGGTTTCATTCCACACGGTGGTCAGGGGCTGCTCAGAGTAGGAACTCGGCTAGGGGCCTTCCGCATGGGAAGCACACCCCAGTTCAGCATATGAGTCTGCATGGGCTGGGGCCAGGATTTGATCCTCAGTCCTCAGCGCTGCAAAGGAAGCGTGAAACCTGCTGAACCATCCTGGCTTTCCAATAATTATTTTTTATATGAAATTTGTTTAGGCTGTAATGTTTATCTTTTGTTTACCTTTTATTCTTGCTATCTTAAATCTTTACTGCTTTAATGACATTCTTGCCAAGATATTTGGTACTTGTAAAGCAGGTTTTATATTTGTGTGTGGGGTGGGGGATGTCTGTGTGTGCGTGTCTGTGTGTTTTGGATGACAGCTTCATATTGAAGCAGACTTACCATATATATACCAGTTGAACGGCAAGCCTGGTGTGCTCTGTCTTATTACATAAAGCCGTTGCCAGAACCTTAGTAAATGTAACATTTTAGAAGTTTGTCTTTGTTTAGTCTTAACAAATTATAGCAAGGTAAACTTAAATGAGAATTACATTATTGGTTTTTCTTTGTCATTTTACTAAGATTTTGTGCCTTATACCTCCTGCTGAATTTAGTAGTAAAAGAACTTAATAAATCATTTTCACTTTACATTTTTATGTAATCAGGTAACATGAAATATAATTTGATGTACAGCTTTGCCTGTTACAAAGTGTGCTAATTATAGTGCTTATACACAACATTTTGGCATGACAAGAGGCTGAATAAATAGCTATTTTACTTCTTAAAAAAGACAATAGTTTTTGTATTTATTTGAGTCATCTGAATATTTTACTAAAATATAAGCTCTTTGAGGAAAAGGTCCATTTCTCTCTCTCTTTTTTTTTTTTTCTTACCATTGTATTCCTTGCATGTAATACAATGCTAGATACGTTCTAGACACCTGTCTTAGTTAGCTTTGGCTGCTCTAACAAAATATCATGGACTGGGTGGCTTAAACAACAGGCATTTATTTTTCACAGTTCTGAAGACTTGGGAGCCCAAAATCAAGGTGCTAGCCAATTTTTTTATCTGGTAAGGCCCTTTTCTTATCTTGGCTCTGGCAGAGAGGTAGTGAGCTCTATGAAGTCTTCCGCTTCTGGAAGAACACTGATCCTATCATAAATGCCCCACTTCCTAATACTATCACATTGAGTATTGGGGTTTCAGCAGGAATTCTGGGGAGAGAAATACTCAGTCCATAACAGCACCCCATAAGTATTTGTTGAATTAATGAGCAAATTAGAAATGCAAACAAAAGATGTAAATAAGAAGTTCACAAAGGAAGAAAATACAAGTGCTGATAAACTTTGAAATATTTTGAACCTCATGAATAATCAGGAAATAACTTAAAACAATGATAAGATTCCTGTCATGTTGGGAAAATTTTTAAAGATTGGTTATATCAAGTGTTCATTTCTTATGTGAGTAGAGAAAGAGGTATAGAGATATAAATTTGGGAGGTGTCAATTTATAAATGAGAAGTGATTGCTTATTAAATAGATTTTCTTTTAGGAGCAATAGGTATTCTAAAACTGATTGCAGTAATCATAGCACAACTCTAGATTTACTAAAAACCACTGAATTGTATACTTGAAGTGATATATGAATTATATTATGATAAAGCAGTTATTAATACATCTATTAGGAGGATGGTATTAAAAAAGTATGATCCAGCCATACTGTGGAATATTTTCAACTATTAGAAGGGAGAAAGTGCATTTTAAATAATCCCATTAATGTTTGTTTTACAAAATTTCCTCAAAAGTGACTGTGTTTATATGTCTATATACACACATATAAATTCATACAAAGGTCCTGGAAATATGTTTGCCATACAGTTGGTAGTGTGTCTCTGGGAAGGGATCATATCTTTTTTTAAACTCTGAACTTTTTTTTAAATTGTTTTTATAATGGGAATTTTTTTATGTAGCCTGTAAAAAATATAAATAAGTTGGTTAGGAACACAGAGAAAAAAAAAAAGACTCATCCTTTACATATAGAAAAGTAAAATCAGGGATGCTAAAAGAGCATGGTTTAATTTGGAACTATAAGCAATTCATGCTGTAGAATCCTAAAGTGTGATATGGGAAAAAGAGAAGTGAGGCTGAAAAAGAATACAAAACAAGGTTATTCAGGGCCATGTGTGTTTTCTCCAAGTATGGTACAGTGATTCAAAGATTTTTAAGTTGAGAATTGAGTCTGATAATAGAATCATTAAATAGATGGTTCTAGATGGCCACTTGACACAATGGAAAAAAAAAAAAAGATAATCTTTTTGTAACTGGATCCCCCTTTGGCAGTTGAAAGGAAGCCTGTGGATATTTTTCTCAGGACTGTTTTGGCTACATAAAATGCAAAGTACAATGAAAACCAGTTATATTGGATTATTTATTAAAATATTAGAAAGAAATTCATGGTGGTATAGTTATATATGTGCTTCTTTAGTAACAAATTAAATAAAAAGACCTACCGTATTTTCCGGTGTATAAGACGACCCCCTAATTTTACAGTT
This sequence comes from Craseonycteris thonglongyai, assembly GCA_004027555.1. Lineage (NCBI taxonomy): Eukaryota > Metazoa > Chordata > Mammalia > Chiroptera > Craseonycteridae > Craseonycteris > Craseonycteris thonglongyai. Next base: position 31,711 of record PVKE010010022.1, on the reverse strand, counting down.
AAAACATAGGTTTAGGCCTATATTCGCTGTATAAGACTACCCCCCACTTCCGAGGCTGTAGTCTTATACAGCGAATATAGGCCTAAACCTATGTTTTATCTGTAAAATTAGGGGGTCATCTTATACGCCCAGTCGTCTTATATGCCGGAAAATACGGTAGTCGTTGGTATAATAATTAATTTCAAAATAGTAATGAACATAAATATTTTAAGATACTTGCATCAGTTGAATGGTCTTCTGAATTCTGTCCATAGACTTCAGGTTAAGAACTGTTGCTTATGGCGTGAGACTAGGAACATGAAGATCAGTTAGGAAACCAGTCAATGTGGAGATAATGGAAAACCTTAGTGGAGACAGTTGGAAATGGTCCTATAAAAGAATCTTTAATTATTATTAAAAACTCACTTTGTATTAGAAAAGCATTGAATGTACATTATAGAAAAGTAGGAAATACCAATTTTACAAAAGAAAACATGCTCTGTGTTAGTTTTTTTTAATTTAAGTAATGCATATACTACCCTTAGTTTTTATTGCTGCTCTTCCATAGGATCCCGTTTTCCTCATTGGCTATATACTTAGTCTTATTTCAGTGATATCATTGCTTACCTGTCTTCTCCTTGATTTTATAGGTTTTTGATTGGTCAGGGAGCACATGTAGGAGCTGTCAACAGTGAAGGAGACACACCTTTAGATATTGCTGAGGAAGAGGCAATGGAAGAGCTACTTCAAAATGAAGTTAATCGTCAAGGTAATGTAAAAGCAACTTAAATGGAAAAAATTTACTTTAAAACTGTTTTAGAAAGAATGGGATACTTGATTTTATCAATAAAATAATTGTTGACATTGAAGGACAGTCATAATTTGGGTGGAGAAAAACCAGGTTACTTAGCATGTAAGGTGTGATTCTGTTTGAAAAACTATATGATTCTCCACTCTACATCTTAATATTTTATGGCACTAAGAGCTTTGGAGAGAAATAAAAGAGGAAAAGGAGATAAGTAAGTAGGGTAAATTTGACACATTGTAAATGAAATAGAGCGATCAAGAAGTTCTCACTGATAAGGTGGTATTTAAGTTAAGATCTGAATGAGATGAAGGGATGAATCATGTGAATCTGAACAGTTCAGACAGTAAGCAGCAAGTGCAAAGATGGGAGGGTACCTGGTATATTCAGAGATATAGCAAGTAGACTGGTGTGCCTGGAACAGGCAGAACAAAGAAGAGGCTAGAAGGAGATGAAGTCACAGAAATAGCAGAGGACCACATTACATAAGGCCTTATGGGCCATTGGAGGGACTTTGGCTTTGAATCTGAGTGAAATAGGAAGCCATTGGAGGGTTTGAGCCAGAGAAGTGACATGATTTGACTTATTTCAGAAAGGTTCTGTGTGGCTTTAGTGTTGAGAATAGATTGTAGGAAAGTAAGGGCAGAAGTAGAGTGGTAGTAGACAAAGTGATGAGGAGAGGTTGAATTCTAGATATATTTTTGAAGGTTTGGCCCTGAGGACTATTGAGGGATTAAATGTAGGATATATAATAAAGAAAGAGGCAGGGAAGATTCTAAGATTTTAGGTTTGAACAATTAGATGCATAAAGTTTCTGTTTGAGAGGTGAATATTTTGGGAAAAGCAGGTTTTATGTGGAAAATTAAGAGGTTCTTTTCAAGTCATGTTAAGTTTTGTTGTTGTTTTTTTTTCTATTACATATTCATGCATTTGAATATGTGAGTAAAGAAAGAGGTACATGGTGGAGATAAATTTGGGAAGTGTCAATTTGTAAATGAGGAGCGATTGCTTATAGGTCAATTTTCTTTTAGTGATAGGTATTCTAAAACTGATTGTAGTAATTATAGCACAATTCTACGAATTTACTACAAACCACTGAATTGTATACTTTAAATGCTATTTGAATTATATTGCGATAAAGCAGTTACTTTATATAATACATATGTGTACCGTATTTTCCGGCATATAAGACGACCGGGCGTATAAGACGACCCCCTAATTTTACAGTTAAAACATAGGTTTAGGCCTATATTCGCTGTGTAAGACTACCAGTCTTACACAGCGAATATAGGCCTAAACCTTAGTCTTACACAGCGAATATAGGCCTAAACTTTAGTCTTACACAGCGAATATAGGCCTAAACCTATGTTTTAACTGTAAAATTAGGGGGTCGTCTTATACGCCCGGTCATCTTATACGCCGGAAAATACGGTATATATAATCCATCAATTCCTCTTCTGAGTATGTACCCAAAAAATTAAAAGGAAGGTTTCAAAGAGATATTTGTACACCCATATTTATAACAACAACATTCATAGTAACCAAAAGATAGAGGTCAGCCAAGTGTCCATTATGATGAATGGATAAACGTGGTATATACATACAGTGGAATACTATTCATATTAAAAAGAAAATTCTGACACATGCTACAGCCTGGATGAACCTTGGGGATATTATATTAAGTGAAAAAAGGCACTTACAAAGAAGACAAATATTGAATGATTCCACTTATATGAGGTACCTCAAGGAGTCAGATTCATAGAGAAAATGAAATAGTAGTTGTCAAGAACTGGGAGGAGGTGGGAATGGGGATTTGTTATTTAATGGGTATAGCATTGCAAGATGAAAAGCTTTCTAGAGATTGGTTGTACAACCATGTAATTGTACTTAATACTACTGAACTATTACTTAAAATGGTTATTAAGGTGGTAAATTTTATGTTATGTGTATTTTACAATTAAAAATAAATATATAAATAGGGGAAGCTGGGATGGCTCAGCGGGTTAAGCACTCACTTTTCAGCCACGGAGCCCGAGGATCGAATCCTGACCCCGGCGGACCCATGTGCTGAACTGGGGTGTGCCCCCAGTTCAGTTCTTGCCCAGGCCTATGCGGGAGGCTCCTGTCCCATTTCCTGCCCTGCGCAGCCCCGCGCCTACCTGTGGAGTGAAACTATATGGAAAACTAATGCTGTCCACTATGGAGACTGCTCTGGGCCCTCCCCCTTCTCTCTGTCTCTCTCTGTCAGAAAACAATAAAAATAAATCTAGAAATATATATATAAATAAATAAAATTAATGTGTGTGATTTCTACTGTATTTCATATAACAGTGATTAAATGGGAATTATCAGAAAAAAACTCTTGTTTTACTAAAGTTAAAAGATAAAGGAGGGGAAGCCGGGCTGGCTCAATGGGTTAAATGCTCACTTTGCAGCCCTAGGACCAAGGATCGAATCCTGGCCCCAGCCCATGCGGACCCATATGCTGAACTGGGGAATGCCCCCAGTTCAGTTCTCACCGGGGCAAGACTCCTGCCCTGTTCAGCCCTGTGCCCACCTGTGGAATAAAACTATGTGGTAAAACCTATGATGTGCAGCTATGGAGACTGTCCCTTCTCTCTGTCTCTGTATCTCTCTCTGTCAAAAACAATAAAAAAAAAAAAAAAAGATAAAGGAAAGGTATGGATATTTCTTTAGAGAGTTGACTCCTGCTGAATGAAGTGTGGTTCATCAGGAAACAGAAAAGAATCTTAAGCCAGTCTCTTCAAAAGAGATTTTTAGTTTTTATAATTAGGAAAATTCATAATGACTACTCAGTTTTGTTTTTTAAATATATTTTTATTTATTTTTATTTTTGACAGAGCGAGAGAGAGAGATACAGAGACAGAGAGAGAACTAAACTGGGGGAGCTCCCAGTTCAGCATATGGTTCCGCACGGGCCTGGGCCGGGATTCGATCCCCGGTCCCCGGCGCTGCAAAGTGAGCACTTAACCCACTGAACCATCCCGGCTTCCCCTCAGTTTTTAAATATATATATATATTGGTACTAAAATTGAGAATATTTCAATGCCTAAGAAGAACTGAGGCATTATAACAGTAAACCTTTGGAGCCCAGTAGAAACAAGACACATTAGAAAAGGAATCATAAACTGAAGCTTGGATAAGTACACAGAAGAGCTTTTAACAACTACCGTATTTTCCGGCGTATAAGACGACCCCCTAATTTTACAGTTAAAACATAGGTTTAGGCCTATATTCGCTGTATAAGACTACAACCTCAGAAGTGGGGGGGTAGTCTTATACAGCGAATATCGGCCTAGACCTATGTTTTAACTGTAAAATTAGGGGTCGTCTTATACGCCCGGTCGTCTTATACACCGGAAAATACGGTATGATCTAGGCAGGAATTTTGGAGTATGAGAAAACCAATGGAATCGATATAAAGCATTATAACCTAGAAAGAAGAGTAAGTACCTATCTGCCCATCTTGCCCTGATGAGTGGCCAGATAGATAGGTAACAGTTTCATGTAAAACAGTGGTGAAAATAAATATTTTTATACTATGTAATATTAGTTAGCAATTATTACGAAATAAGAAAGGCATGGAGATATACTACAAATGCCTTGCCTTTGGTTTCCTTGTATATAAAGGAAACTGTTAGCAAGGCTGATTTTAATTGTAATGATTTCATTCAGTATTGATTAATGTGCCAGGAAATGTTTGGAGTACTAGGTATTGAAAAAAAAGAAAACAATCTCTTTTGTTAAGGATATCACAGTGAAGTGGAAGTGGCAAATGTATAAGCAGAGCTTTACAGTGCAGAATGCTGTGTGCTAAAATATAGATAGGAACGGAATGTTGAGGGAGAACAGAAAAGGCTATGACTAACTGCTTATAGTAGTTAAGGTTTCGGAATGATGACATCTGAGGAGTTTGCTTGACAGAAAAGGGAGGTGTGGACAGTAAAATTATGTGAGGCAAGACTATAAACATGTGCAAAGAAAAGGAATTGGGAGACATAGCATATGCAGAAAATTCATTGGAATTGTAATGGAGATAAAGTAAGGATGGAATTAGGAGTTGTAGGTGAAGACTGAAACGATTAGGCTGGAGCCAGGTGATGAAGGACATCTATTTCATGGGCATTAGACAGATGCAATAAAGATTGCAGCAGGAAATTAACCTGACTGGATTTGGTTTTAGTAATAAAGCTGATGGTGTTTTGGAGGCTCAATTAAAGTGGGGGTGCATGGTGTCATGCATTCCTTGAAGAAGGCTCTTAAATATTTATTAATCCAGGTTGGGGAAGCTGGGATGTCTCAGCGGGTTAAGCGCTCACTTTGCAGCCCCGGAGCCTAAGGATCAAATCCTGGGCCCGGCCCAGGTAGACCCATGTGCTGAACTGGGGTGTATTCCCAGTTCAGTTCTTGCCAGGGCATGTGCAGGAGGCTCCCGGCCCAGTTCCTGTCCTGTGCAGCCCCGCGTCCACCTGTGGAGTGAAACTACCGTAAATGGAAAACTAATGCTGTCAACTATGGTGACTGCTCTGGGCCCTCCCCCCTCTCTCTGTCTCTCTGTCAAAAAAACAATTAAAAAAAAATAAATCTGTAATATTAATCCAGGTAAAAGATGATAAGGGCAAAAATGATTATATTTAAAATTGAAAAGCCAGGATATCTTGAGGAAATATTAAGGTAAAATTAAAACAGTTTGGTGAAGAATTGAATGCAGAGATTAAGAAAACTCATTTGCCTCCTGAAATTTTCATTTTAAGAAGTGATGATTGGATGAATTTATATGTCAAAAGGTAGGACAAAGCAGGAACAGATTTAGGAAATATGTGAGTTTGTTTTGGGGTATTTTGAATTTGTAGTAGCTAAAGTAGATGTAGAAGACAGTGTCTAGTGCACTGTTAGGAAGGAGAATGTAAATCTGGGAGAACAGTACATGAGCATAATGCTGGGAAGTAGGAGATAAGGTGATCCTGGAACTAAAAAGTGAAGAGCTAATACTAATAATTATAGCTAATTCTTTTTTTTTGTTGTTAAATTTAATGGGGTGACATTGATTGGTAACAATTAGATAGTTTCCGGATATGCAAGTCCATATCACATCACCCATGCATCACATTGTGTGCCCACCACCCAGAATCAGCTCCCTTTCTATTACTGTATATCCCGTGTCCACTCCCACCCCAACCTCCCCAACCCTCCCTCCCCTTTCTCCCCCTCTCCAGGTAACCACTAAACTATTGAGTGTGTCCATAATTATAGCTAATTCTTGTTAAATGGTTATACTAGGGCTGTCTGGAAAAAATTCAGCCATAAATGCCTCGTTTTCATATTACATGGCTGGATACTTTCCGGACTACCATAGTTACTTATGTCAGGCATTTAGCAAAAGGTTTTTTATGTTCATTATGTCATTTCATTTCTCTAAGAGGTTAATACTACTATTACTTCCATTTACAGATGAGAAATTGAAGTTCAGTAATTTGCCCAAAGTCATACAGGTAGGAGGTGGTTCTGTAGTTCAGTCCCAAACAATGTGACAGGTATCTTGAGCCCACACTCGTCATTACTGTACCAGACTACATTTTATTTAGACTGTCTCCTAGAAAATACTTGATGTTTGTTTTGTTACTTAATGGGAAAATGTGAATTTATATAGCATAGCTTTATTCCAAAAAAAAAAAAAAAAAAAGATGGAGACATCTTTAATAGATTTTAGTAATTATAAGAAGAGCACTCTAAATACAGTGTCTGACAGAAGTAATGTCTTAGCAGACCAAATTCTAGTTTAATTTTGTTTTTTTCTTAAGAGATTTGGCTACAGTTCAATCTAATATTTACTGTTTTTAAATAGTAGTGACAAATGCTAAAAAGTTTAATTACTTTATTGTATCATACTCATTTAGTTTTAATATCGTTTTCACTGTTTTAAAAAAATGGTGATAATAGTAGATAGATTAAAGGCAAGTTAAATGTATTGTAGGAGTACGATTTTCTTTCTGTTAGACTGTAAAACAAGAAAACAAGCAGAATCATAGACTTCTAGATCTTACGGCGATAACTAACACCTTGGTGCTTACTCCTGATCGAAGCACTTCACATATATCGATTAATTAATCCTCACAACAACCCTATCAGATAGATACTTTAATTAGCCTGTCTTACAAATAAGGAAACTGAATATTAACATAGATTAAATGTGTTGCAAAAGATAATAAAGCTACTAAGTGGCAGATTGATATCAAAACCCAATGGTCTTTTTTCAGTGTCTGTATTTTTAACATATTTTCATACTCAGATAATTTAGGCTTTCTCAAAGTCACTAGCTAGTTAAAACACTGGGATTGGAAAAGAAGTATTGTAACATAATACAGTGAAGGTTTTTTGTTGTTCTTTTTCTATTTTTTTTATTTTTTAATGAACTGAGCAGTCTATAATCAGTAATATTCAAAAAAAAAATTAAGAACAAGAGAATAGTTTTTCTTTTCTAACTGGATCTTAAGCATAAGAAATATCCCTTCTCAAAATATATACTTTAATTTCAAACTTGAGTTGTTTTGTTTTTGTATAATTCATTTAAAAGCACAGTTTGGAAGCAAAAAGGGTAATTGCTTTGTAATTATAAAGATAATATGAAATGGGATAAATCTAGAAATAAGAAATAGGTGTTTTATATTTCAAGCCCAAAGGAAATTTAGAATAGTAAAAGTCATTGATTAAGATGGTAAAGGACAAAATAAAAATAATAAAGATGTTCATGTTTTTAAAAATGTAGTAAAAGAATAAACTATAAGAAAATAAAATCAGTCTGAGAAAAATCATTTATTACCAGTAGTTTCAGGTGTACAAAACAACATAGTAATTAGACATTTATACACCCACAAAATGATAACTCCAAGTCTACTACCCATCTGACATTGACTGTGTATATTCTTTATACTGCACTTTACATTCCTTAGCTATATTTTTTAAATTATAGTTGGTGTATAATATTTTATATTGGCTTCAGTATAGCATAATAGTTACGCATTTATATAATTTATGAGGTGATCCCCCATTAATACCCATCCAAATCACTATACATAGTTTTTACAATATTATATTATACAATATTATATTTCTCATATGTATTTCACATTCCCATGACTTTTTTATTTTTATTTTTTATTGTATTTGACAGAGAGAGAGACAAAGACAGAGAGAAGGGGGAGGGCCCAGAACAGTCTCCATAGTTGCACATCATTGGTTTTCCCACAGTTACATTCCACAGGTGGGTGCGGGGCTGCACAGGGCAAGAACTGGGCCAGGGTCTCACCCCGGTGAGAACTGAACTGGGGGCACTCCCCAATTCAGCATATGGGTCCACTCGGGCCGGGGCCGGGATTCGATCCTTGGTCCCTAGGGCTGCAAAGTGAGCGCTTAACCCACTGAGCCATACTGGCTTCAACCCCCATGACTGTTTTGTAGCTACCAGTTTGTACTTCCTAATGTCTTCACCTTTCTTACCCATCCCTCCAACCCTCCAACTCCCTTTCTTCTTGCAACCATCAATTTGTTCTCTGTATCTGAATCTGTTTCTGTTTGTTTATTCTGTTCTTTAAATGCTGTATATAAAGGATCATATGAAGGGAAGGCTGGCTGATAAATTTTGCCTCCACTGTAGTATTTTTGTTAACATTAGAAATATTATAAGGGATTGCCTCGGCTAAAAAAACTCAAAACTCAAACCTCAGCTGGGAAGGTGATCCCTTGTGGTATCATTCCATAGACTGCCTTTTGTTCTCGGAGTCATAATGACAGGCCCAAGTTTTATCACCTGTAGGATCTTTAAGAAGTCTTTACCTTTTTAAAAAATTTCAATAGAATTGGAAGAACTTTTTTTGCTAGTAAGAATTCAATAACAGCACACTGTTTGAACTGAAAATCTGAACACTCTTTTGTTTTGATGTGTACCCGGTGAAAAATGCAAGTATGTGTGTGTGCAAGGTCAAGAATGATGCAGGAGAGATACCATGTGACTGCACAGAACCAGTTATATCCTGATATGTCTGAGGTAACAAAAAATACTAGAGTGGAGACAAAATTTATCGACCTGCCTGTGTAGGTGTTTGTCTTTCTCAATTTGACTTATTTCACTTAGAATAATACGCTGTAGGTCCATCTGTATTGTTGCAAAATGATAAGATTTCATTCATTTTTATGGCAGAGTGATACTCCATTGCATATATATACCGTAATGTCTTTATCCAGTCATCTTTTGATGGGCATTTCAGTTGTTTCCATATCTTGGCTATTGTGACTAGCGTTGCAGGAAACATAGGGCTGCATATATGTTTTCGAATTAATGTTTTGGATTGCTTTGGATAAATACCCAGGAGTGGCATTGCTGGGTCATGAGGCAGTTCTATTTTTTATTTTTTTTATTTTTTTATTTTTTTATTTTTTATATCTTTTTATATTTATAGAGAGTAATTATTTTATCTTCAGTGCATATTTATTTCTATTTTACTTTTGACAGATAGAGAGAGAGACACAGACAGAGACAGCTAGAGAACCAAACTGTGGGAACTCCCCCGTTCAGCATGTGGGTCCGCCTGGGCCGGAGCCAGGATTCGATCCTCGGTCCTCGTGGCCTCAAAGCGAGCGCTCAACCCGCTGAGCCGTCCCGGCTTTCTCTATTTTTTATTTTTTGAGGAACCTCTGTACTGTTTCCATACTGGCTGCACCAATTTGCAATCCCATTAGCAGTGCAGAAGGATTCTCTCTTCTCCACATCCTTGCCAGCACTTGTTTGTTGATTTATTGATGCTCGCCATTCTGACAAGTATAAGGTGATATCTCATTGTAGTTTTAATTTGCATTTCTCTGATGATTAGGGACATTGAGCATCTTTTCATATGTCTTGGCCATCTGTGTGTCTTCTTTGAAAAATGTCTGTCAGGCCCTCTGCCCATTTTTAAATGGATTGTTTGTGTTTTTGGTGTAAAAAGATTATTCTTAATGTATTACAATACAGCTTTATAATTTTTTTTTTCAAATAACATTAAAGGGGATCTTAAGTAAGATTAGCTGATTATCTTTTGGTAGGAAATTTTTCATATATAAAATTGCTTTATGGAAATGGTGATACTTTTTAAATAAAGATTATAATAGATTTTGTACATTACACATATATAATGTATGTATTTGATTGTTTTTATAAAGTCCACTTGGGAAATCTTTACTGCGAGTTTCTTGCAAATGTAATAATGAGATTACAATCTCTGATTTAAAGATAACTTTACCTGTACTTGTGTAATATTCGGATTGCAAATTTTTAAAATTATGGTCTACTTTTTAAAGGTTAAGCTTAAATTGAACAGTTTAGTTGAGTCTTGAATAAATGGTAATTTGCTAAGCAAGCAAGATAATCCAGGTAGAGGATAATAGCTTGCACAACAGCATACAGGCGTGATACACTTGGGGACCTATACAGAAATCTAGAGCACTGGGTGATGATAGAGGGGAAAGACTAGAGATTTAAAAAGCATTGAGACCAAATCATACAAGGCTTTGCTGCTACACTAAAGAGCTTGTGCTTTGTCTTATAGGAAGAAGGTGAGCAATTTATGGAGAAAAGAGTCGTATTTTGATATAGGAAAACCAGTGTAACATTGGTGTGGGGAATGAATCAGAAGAGACTGAGGCTAGATGAGTTAAAGGCCAGTAGTATTAGTGAAAGTATGAGACATAAGACATGAACTAAGATGGTCAAGAAGACAACCTATGAGATGGCTACTCAAAATCTGGTAATTAAAAGAGAAGGATTAAGAATGTCTTCCAGCAAGCAAATTCACTGGAGAAACTTGAGTGAAGATTTTAGCATTGAGTTGAGGTTCCCATGCCATATTATTCTATTGTATTTAATTATTAGCCTAGTCTTAACCTCGTTTTTTTCCCCCACGCTTAGATATTCATTTGACTATTTGCTATCTCCAGTCAGGTGTCTGTTAGGGCATTTTCAAACTTCACATTTTTGATATTGAAAATTTAGTTTTTGAAATTGCTCAGGCTAACAACCGTTGATTCACCCTTGACTGCTCTTTCTCTCCTACGTACATCCAAACTAAGCAAATTCTGTTGGTGTGCCTTGAGGAAACCAGAATCAAATCTCTTTACTAACTTCACTATTACTACTCTGGTTTCAGTAACCATCATCTCTTACCTGGGTTAATGCAATACCCTCTAAATTAATAGTTCAGTTTCTGCACTTAAATATTTAGTTTAGGGGAAGCTGGTATCGCTCAGCCAGTTAGGCACTCGCTTTGCAGCTTCCAGGGCCCGAGGATCGAATCCTGGCCCCCACCTGTGCAGACCCATATGCTGAACTGGGGTGTACTTCCCGTGTGGGAGTTCCCAGTTTGGTTCTCGCCCCCCGGTTTGGTCCCTGGCTCGAGGGGCATGCCTCCCATGTGGGAGGCCCCCAGCATGGTTCCCGCCCTGCACGGCCCCTGCCCACCTGTGTGGAATGATACCATATTGAAAAAACTGATGACGTACAACTATGGAGACTGCTCTGGGCCCTCCCCCTTCTCTCTGTCTCTGTCAAAAACAATAAAATAAATCTTTAAAAAAAAATTAGAACTTTTCAGTTTAAGTGATCCTCTTAAGTTAGATTGTGCCATCCTGCTCATTTTAGATACCCTGGCCTTCTAAACAAAAGAACATTCCAAACAGCCTGCTACCTCAAAGCCTACTAGTACTTCCCTCTGCCTGGAATGCTTTCCCAGATTATAGGATGACTGTCACATATTTCATGTCTTGCTATAAATGTCACCTTATCAAAGAGACTGTTTTAAACTAACCCATATGAAGTAACACCTCGTTTTTCATCACCCTCCGTCCTTTTACCATGCTTCATTTTTCTTCACTGACGTGCCATCTTCTGCCTTATAATAAGTTCACTTCTATTCCCATAGCAACTTATAAAGTACCTGATACATAGTAGGCACTCAGTACATATTGAATGGAGGATACATGCATGGATGGATTGACAAATAAATAAAAGAAAAAGTCCCGAACAGATAGTTGGATGCATACGTATGAACTAAAGCCGAGATCTTAGCTGAGGAAATGTGTGTGTTATGTGTGTGATTGGTTTTTACTCATTTATTCATTTAGTAAACATTTACGATCCCTTTTACTTTGTGTGAGGTACTCATCCACACAGTGGGGCTACAAGATAACAAACAAAAAACAGCATCTTTAACTTTAATAAGCTCATAGTCAAAAAAAGAAAAAAAAAAAGCTCATGGTCTTCAAGTAAGATTGTATAAGGAGGACCCAAAATAACCTGCAATTTATTTATAAAAATTGTGTATTTATCCTTACGTGTTTAAACTTAAGTCACCTTCGAAGTACTCTTCATTTGATGCAATACACTTACTGAGATGCCTTTTCCACTGTTCAGACGGTTTTTGAACTGGTCAATTTTGAAGCCTTTAGTGCTTCTGCCTTTTTGTTTCACCTCTTCCACATCAGCAAAATGTTGAAGACTTTTTCATCCAGGGAAACAAAAAAATTTGGTTCAGGATTAGATTGGGTGAATAGGGAGGGTGGGGCACAGGTTAATGCCAGTTTTGGTCAGAAACTGCCAAACCCTCAGCATGGTGTTGTCAATCTGCACATTGTTCGTGTAAATCACCCATCATGAAATGAATGTATACATTAAAAGAGTCCAAAAAAAATTCACTAAAGCCCAACACAGCCTCTCAAAACAACACCACCTGGTACGCTGATGCAGAAGGATTTCTAGAACACTCACCTAGTGGGGAAACCTATACTACAGGGGACCCACCCTCCAGAAGATAATTCCTGTTTGGGTTTTGGGGGTCTCCACTTGTAAATATATGCATTGTGGTATGTGTTGTTTAGTAAATAGTCGCAGGTGAAGCCATAGACAACATGAGATTGTTCATGAATTTCAGGATTATCTTTTCTATTGTAATATTTTTCTCAAGATGTTGATGTCTTTGAAGGTAAGAACTAGTGTGTCCCACTCCATTTTGAAATCTTTCCACGCTTGTCAGTCTAGCACAATGCTTAATAAATTCTTTTAAGTTAATGAATATATAACATTAAAATTATAAAACTAATACAATGTATGAACAATGTACTATGTTGGAAAGAGGAAAGAGTTTGGTAGAGAAGTAATCAGTTTTAGGTCTGGTCAATTTTAGATTAACACCTCCAAGCTCTGAAGTATGCAATAAATATTTGTATCTAATAGGCCAGAGTTCAGAGAACTAGTCAAAGCAGTAAGTAGAAATCTGAGACTTAACTACTTATGATTTCTTAAAGCATTTTTTTAGACTAAGAAGTGGTATACCTAGAGAAATATTCAAATTTTTAAAAACAAAAAGAATAATCAGAGTAGGTAAAACGAGAGCCAAAATAATATTGTGGGGCAAAAACTAAATAATAAGTAGAGAAGACTAATAAAACACCTACAATCTCCCACATTTCTTCATTTAGCCAATTTGTTATAAGCAGCCCAGTTTTCAAAAATATAATTTTGCTTTTAATTTTTATTTAAACTTGAAATGTTATAGTTTTATTTTTCATCATAGAGCATTTTCTATAAAGACAAAGTGAAAACATTTTAATTTTATCAGGGGTTGATATAGAAGCAGCTCGAAAGGAGGAAGAACGGATAATGCTAAGAGATGCAAGACAATGGCTAAATAGTGGCCATATAAATGATGTCCGACATGCAAAATCTGGAGGTACAGCACTTCATGTTGCGGCTGCTAAAGGCTATACAGAAGTTTTAAAGTAAGTATTGTTTTTCACAGTTTTCCGACTTTGGTTTGTTTTCTTTGCTTCATTGTTTCTTCTTTTAAAAAACAAACATTTTGAAACAGCTTATGAAAGTTACTTAATGTCCATTGTTTTGTTTCTAAAGCTCTTTCTTTCACTCAAATTTTGATTCTACTGTTGGCTTTAGTTGCAGTTTTCCAATAAGTTAAAGTCAAGTGTCAGATAATCATATGTTACCTTCTGAGCTAATAAGTTATTAGAGTCATTTTGAGGTCTCTAGGTTATCTAACTCTGGTTGCTGAGACTAAAAACAATGTCATATATAAATATGTTTATATTTCTGTTTATATATCCTGAGAGCTTGATTTTCAGAATTCTGAGAGCTTGGTTCTTAACTGAATATTTATTTACATGTAATTTATCTAAAATATAGTTTCTTTTTACTACATGAACATGTAATATGAAATATCAAGCCACAAGCATCTCAGACTATATATTGATCAGCACATTTCCTTGGAACAAGGCTTCTTTATGTCACAATAATTTTTTGTTTTGATTTTCACTTGTGCAATACAAAGGTGTTGGCAACTATGTGAAAGGAAATAAGATTGGCCCTCAGCAAAACCTACTGCACCCTTTTAGTCTCTTGGGCTTCTAATATCATGTTGTTCTTATTCCCTCTCCTCTGTAAAAACAGTGAAGAAGTTTAACTGGGTCATCTGTTCCCAAATTTCTCCTTTTCAATCTCCACTCACTTCATTAGCATAAGCCTTTTTCTAGGTAGTACAGTTAACTTTAATTAGTTTTCTTGTTGTCCACCTGTTTCTGTCTAATTCCAATTCAGACCCCATTACCATGGTAATGGTAAATACTGTTTCTTAAAACTCTAGTTTCTGTAAACATATGGATGCATATATATGTACTGGATTACACTGTAAAATAGATTTCTAGACTGCTTCCAAGTGGTCTTTGTAATTAGGTTATCTAGTCTCTTAAAATCATTCATTAAGATTCTCAGTAGGCATCAAGATTGGCATATAAAACCGTTTGTCATCTGACTGCTGGGTCCTCTTAACTACTACTATTGCTCCTAAGGCATGACATTATTCCATATATATATTTTTTTCTTCTTCTTTTTCTCAAAGTTCTGTTATGATGTCTTGATGCCTACTCTTGTTTCTGTCTAGATATCTTTATTCACCATTTCTTCAAATTGGAGGCAAATTTCTTTTGATCCTTTGACTCATTTCAGGGCTTTTAGGCTTATGAAAAAATAAATGCTCAACCTCATTCATAATAAGTGCAGATAAAGCCATAATGAATTACCATTTTTCATCTGTCATATTGGTAAAGATCAAAATGTTTGGCACCCTATGTTGGTAAGGTTTGAGAAGAGGCACTCTTAACATTCATGGTGGAAGAACAAATGACAATTGAGTGAATTCTGTCAAAGTAACAGTTATTCTTTGGCTTAGCAATTGTACCTCTGGGAATTTTTTTTTTATATAGGTATTCTCTCACATAAAAAGTAAGGTATGTGCTAGCAGCATTGTTTATAATAGGAGTAGGAGAATGGTTGAATAAATTATGATACACCCTTTCACTTGAATACTCTGTAGCAATTAAAACATTACTAATAGATAGGGAAAGAGCAGTAGGGTGTATTATTAAATGATGAAACCTAGGAGAGAAGTATGCATTACCTGTGTTATTTAAAAAACTTTTTATTTGTATTTGCTTAAATATGCATAAAATTTCTCTAAGGACATAATCAAAATTAGTATGGTTATGTATGGGGAAGGGAAATTGGTTGGCTGTAGGTCAGCAGTGGGAATGACTTCACTAAATAATAATTTATTCTTTTATATTTTGAACCTGTGACTATATTACTTATGAAATATATATATAAATGGAAAATAAATAGAAGCTATCTTTTTCAACTGCCATCTTCTCCCCATTTATCCCCTTCCCCCCAAACACATACAACCCTGTTTAATTGGTTCTGGTGTTTTTCAGTTCTTTTCTCCTAGTGCATCTCCATCACAGAATCTGTGAGGGTTGATTGTTGTTTTACTTGACTACTTTGTCCTCCTTTAGAAACCCCTTGAATTTGAATATCAGTACTGTCTTATATTTTTGAGTGTCCCTATATGGCCTGACATATACAGAGAATTCTAGTGGGAGATATATTTTTATTATCTTATGTACCAATATTATTTCTGCCTATATTATAAAGTTTCTGATATATATTAATGTGTATATATATATGTGTGTGTGTGTGTGTATATATATATATATATATATATTTTTTTTTTTTTTTTTTTTTTTTTTAACAAATCTCTGGGTTTATATGGTGGTCTGTTTCTTTATAAGATCGGTGGCTCTTAATGTTGGTCTGCAGGCAAGGGACAGGCAATAATAGGGGAATCACAGGGGGGACTTATTAAAAATACAGATTTATAGGGCCAGTCTCCCAGTATACTGTTTTAATTCAATAGGACTGAGGTAGAGATGGGCAATCTTTTTTTAACAAGCTCTTACATGGTTCTGTTATGAAGCCAAAATTGGAAATGGCTGCTTTAGATCCTATTAGGCAACAGGGAATCAGTTCTTAGAACATAAATAAATGAAGGGTTATGTATTAGCTATCACTATCACCTTCTGTAGGTAAAAAGAAGCCATTCTCAAGCTCAATATCTTGGAAAGTAAGGTAAAGATCACCAGATTTCATGAGTTGTGAAGTATTTAGTGTTTCACTTATGTAAGTAGGGCTGTGCTATATACAATTTATAGACCCATTCTTTGCTCACTGTCGGCTTAGTTTCTGTATAAAATAAAGGTTGATGTCAATACACAGTTAGAAGGGTATACTAACATAATTTGTGCAACTCTTTGCATTGTATTAAAATATATTGCTATCTCTAGGTTTGTTCATAGCAATATCTGCTTTCTACTGCTGCAGAAGAGTAAACATATGACCCCTAGAAATATTTGTTTTGCTATGTTCCCAATAGCCCAATTGTCATTTTCCTATGAAAATTTTCCATGGTAAATCATAACATTCATGAAAATATTCACAAACCAGTTCCTCAACTGTAAGGCAACAGAAACACTACAAAATAAGCTTGTTTGATCCCAGTACCAGTATATTTTTTGAATATTTTTAGCCTGATAAGATACATCATATGGATACCTGAAGACATTCCCTGTAATATTTAGGTTTAACATATAAATAACCCAATAACTTTTGATCTCACCTTGAAAAATTACAGGCTTTCCTCTGAAAATTTTAATTACAGGTCATATTAACAAGAATTAATCAGTGTCACAACAGATCATCTAAGACGTATAGTCATTAGAAATTAATTAAAGCTTAATCATGATTATGGCAATAATTCAAGATCCTCTTTGCCATTTTTTTCTGAGTGTTACTCTCTTTTGCCCTAGTTAATTCGTTGAGGAGAGGGAGGATTTGAACAATGAAAAGTGAATATATTGCAAGTTTTTAACTCCCACAGTATAAGGCTTGTTGACTATTTGCTCATTTCTATATTTAATAATTATCTAACTTGCTATAATTTCTTTAGACTTTTAATACAGGCAGGTTATGATGTTAACATTAAAGATTATGATGGCTGGACACCTCTTCATGCTGCAGCTCACTGGGGTAAAGAAGAAGCATGTCGGATTTTAGTGGACAATCTGTGTGATATGGATATGGTCAACAAAGTGGTAGGCCTTTTAAATGTATTTTAAATATTTTAACTATTAGAGATATATTTTTAGTCTCAATATTAAAAGAATATAAATTATATAATTAAGTTTTATTAAATATACAAAACAGTATTTTGTCAATTATTGTTTAAGCCTTTTTCAACTACCTATGAGATGGTTTGAACCTTATTCTACCAAGAAAGACTCTTTCAGTAATCATTTAACATACATGTATAGAGTATATTTGGGTACCTTCATTGAAATTATAATCTTTTAGAAATGTGTTTCTAATTCTCTGTAGCTGATAATCTTAGTAACTTGTTTATAGTAGTTTTTTAAGTGACGTGGATAATGGGGTCTTACATCAGGTGAGAGTATTAAAAACCATAAAGTTTTGTGCCAGATAAGATTGAGGTGCAACATCTAGTGTCCTAGTTTTGCAGATGAAAAAAGTTTAATGAAGTAAGTGATCTACTTGATATCACCCAATTAGATCAAGGAAGGAGGGAGCAAGTGTCATATAAGTGCTTTTCACAAAATTATGACCGTAAATTAAGTTATCAGATTCCTTATTAGATTAGGTTTTTCTCCTCTACTCTCTTTCAAGTACCATCAGTGTCACTAATATTATTAGTTCCCTCCTACTCCATGCAGAGCTCAAAACATCTCTTCTAGTTAGCTTAACTTCCATAGAATATTCCTTATACCTTATTTTCCGGCATATAAGATGACCGGGCGTATAAGACGACCCCCTAATTTTACAGTTAAAACATAGGTTTAGGCCTATATTCGCTGTATAAGACTACCCCCCACTTCCGAGGCTGTAGTCTTATACAGCGAATATAGGCCTAAACCTATGTTTTAACTGTAAAATTAGGGGGTCGTCTTATACGCCCGGCCGTCTTATACGCCGGAAAATAAGGTATATTGAATTTCATAGGCTAACGTAGTAAATTACTTAGCAGTTTCCTAAAATGATCTCATCTTTGTTCAAATGAGGACATCTAATTCTGCTGTATCCATTAATATGGGTTCTGGGGCTGGCTACTCTGGTAACTGAAATTTCAAATTGGGGATCTGCAAAGGGAATAGATAAACCACATACCCAAGATTTTCCCACAGGTAAATGGTTAGATATTGCGGGTAATAATACAGGTTCATGTCCTAATTGCTAACATTAAGAGATAAAGAGAAGTCAAGTTAAAAGTTTGAGAATGATCCATCTGTAAGTATAGATTTGCCCTTATATATTATAGTATGAGTCTTCGAGCTAAATTTTTATCAAAACGTTTGATAATTTGCTTTCTCATTTTTTTTATTTTAACAGTATTTTGTTATCAGCATTAGAAGATAAATAAATGTTGATAGTTTAATTTTAAGTGAAAGGCAGTTCATTTTAGATTGACAAATCATACTTCGCTCCTGTGTAGAAATTTCCCCAGCAGTTGGATTTTTTTGAAGAAATGAGTGATGAATGAATACCTGTTACCTTCTGATTTGTCTGCATTTCTGTCTTCCAAGTAGTGCCCCCTACAGGCCACTTGTCCACTAACTTTGGGCAGTGCTAAAACTGGTTTACTCAGTGATAGTGGCTTCTAGGAAAGGATGGTTTTCCAAAAAGATTATATCATGTTGTTTTGCCAGTGAAACATAACAGTATATAGTATGTATGAGAAAGAAGCATTTTGTCTTGCATCTGTTCTATAATTGTCTAATTCCTGTGCCATACAATTCATAATTATGCTCTAGGAGGAAAACCACAAATAAAATCATTTTGTTTTACCTTTGTTTATATATGACTGTAATAGCAGTTCCTCGTGTCACCCAATATTTTAGGCCCCTTTATTTCATCACTTCTGAACATGTTTATATGATTTTAACAGAATTATGCCTTATAATTCCTTAAAATTTTAGTTTCAACCTTTTTAAACACAGTGCTATTTTTTAATAACCCTATGAAGTTAATCTGAGTTTTGCAGATTCAGGCACCTAATCAGAGAAGTCAAATAATTTTCCTAAAGCCCTAATATTTGTTTCCCTTTTTTCTGCTAAGTTCTTCTGCAACTTTTCATAGTTTTTTATTTTTCATGTTTTATTTTTCAGATACTAACTCAAAAGTTGTAAAAATAGGATTTCTAAATTTTTATCAAAATGCAGACTCTTTTAAAAATACCAAACTTTTCAAGACACCTTCAAATAGCAAGGAGCTACATAATATTATACAGAATTCTATGAATATGGGATCCTTCTTTTTTTTGTTTTTGAGAATTATATGATTGAAGATACTTTTATAAGACTTAATTTTATAATTTTGCCTATTTGAGTTAGGTTATTTGTTTTCATTGGCTACATTTTAAAATAACACTATACTTCATGTTCAATCAGAACAAATTATTCTTTATTGTGTAAGCCTGCCTATATGAGTTCGTCTTGTCATTTGATACTTTCTTCAGTACTTATAGATTAAAGGGTTTTACTAAATTTCTTTTTAAAAATGATACCAAGAAATGTACATAAGTTACTTTCAGAGTTTAGATGATTTTCTTTACTAATAGAATATATACTTTGGGGAAATATAAAAATACAATAAATCATACAGAATGCTTGAAAGTTTTCTGCATGAAAGTAGAGAAAATGTTCTAAAATTACAGTTTTACAAGTTTTGTGGTCATTTTAACTCATAAATTATATGATGCAGATTTTAAATAGAAAGTTTATTTTACTTTCTTAACTTATAAGAGTTGTTTCACTAGAATGTACCCCAATATGGGTACTTTTAAAATACTGACTAAGGTATATTTCTAGTTGGAATTTTTCTCTAAATGCAGTATTACAGTCATTCGTAGACAGCTTTGTAGCTTCAGAAGCTGTCGTTACAAAGATTTAAGTGAATAGCAAAACTGCTTCTGTTATTAATAGGCCCAAAGACTTTTTTTCCTGATTCTGTTAGCTTATTCTTATTTTTTATGAGACAGCAGAGCAATAGAGAGAGACCTAGATTCTGTTCCCACTTTCCCTTCATTACCTGCATGACTTTGGATAAATACCATACATTCAGAGCCTGGGTTACCTCATCTGTACATCGTAGTAATGCTTGTCCTGACTATTACATTGGTTGTTGTGACAATGAAGAGAGAGCCTAGCTACAAAAGCAATTCGGTTAGAATAAGTGTGGAGACTATGAAGTTAGACTTAAACAATGGCTATAGTGTGGCTCTGGTAATTTATAAATGTATTTAACTGACTTTTTAAGGAATAATTTTTTCTTTTAAGATAGTTTTCTAGATTGATAGAGTTATTTTTCATACCTCAGCATTGTGCCCTCCTCGATTGTTTCCTGGTTGCTTTGAGTGACTGCTTATATGCCCTACTTTATTAGTACCCCATTAATTAAGCATAGTAGCCTTATAGTAGTTAAGAATCAGGTAATGTTAATAATTTTACAATTGGTTAGCTTCATAACTGTCCTATTGATTGTTTAAAGAGCATGGTTAAGTTATTGAGTTAAATTGAAGTGTGCTTTTTTGACATTTAGAAACTTTTCTATGTTTGTAGCCTACATTTTACTCTAGTTTTTATTCTCTATCAGCTGCTGTTTGCAAAGTAGACTCATTTATCAAGGGAGAAAGTGAAAAGAAAGGTTAGTAAGGCAATCCAATTTCTTACTCTTATAAAGGAAAATTTCTTGGTTACTGAAATAAACCATTGCATTTCATTGCTCCTAAAATTTTATTACACTTCAACAAAAATGTTCAAGGTGAAGTATTTCGTTTATGGGAAGGGTTGATAAGTGCTTAAAATAATACTTAAAAAGAAACCAGTGAAATTTTTCCACACAGTAACATGATCTTGAGCACAGTTTGCTTAACAAGTATAGCATGTGTAACATTGTAGAATTAATCATGCAAAAAGAGTGGTATAGCAAACTGGAATTAACATGTATTGCTAATCTAAAAATCATCTTCGAATTCTGAGCCCATAACTTTGTTTCAGAGCCCTTTATTCTTCAAGAATTTAATTCTTAACATTTAATATTCAAAGTGAAAGTGGGGGAAAAATAGGTTTATTAAAGCTGAAACTTTTAGTTTGAGTGGGGAAAGATAGATTGCCTCTTAAATTCCTACAGGAAGACTTTCTAACAAGAAGAGTAGATAAAAAATGTTTTTGAATCTTGTAAAATGTAAATACATACATTCCCTTATCTTGATAAAGCAGTACTTTATGTATTTTGAAGATATATGTCATAAACCATATCATTTATTTCATAAACACACACTGGAAAAATAGCTCAAATATTGTGTAGCTTATAGTTCATTTTATAATGTTGGAAAATTTAACTCCTATCTAAGGAAATGTTAGCATCCTGACATTGGTATAAAATTGAGGTTGTAGTTTTGATTGTTTTTAAATGGAAGAATAAGTTTAATTTTTTTCTTAGACTCATATACTGGCTAACATATGAGGTAGAATATATTCTAAATAGTGAACTTTTTGGCATTCTAGAAATTTGTACCAGTAGGGTTATTATAAGGAGTAATGTAAGCAGCAGGAAAAATCTTTACTATGTTTGGTCAACAGCTCTTTGAAATTTTCTTTTCCACAGTGAATAAAAATAGATTGACAGATGTTCATTTGGACTAATTTTTGAAACTCAGCCATACCTGTTGCTGGCAAAACTTTAAGCAGTTTAGAAATACATATTTTTATTTTATTACTCTACTAACAATTTAGTTAATTTTTATGGAGGTATCAAAAAGAAATTAGGCCAAAAAAGTTTAAACAAGGAATAGTTACCATTTGCCCCAGTAATGCACTCATGGCTATACACCCAACAGTGCATTAAATGAAAACAGATGTCCACACAAAAACTTGTACACGAATGTTCATATCAGTATTACTCATTATATATAGCCAAAAAGCAGAAAGCAAAGCAAATGTTCATCAGTGGATAAATACCTTCGTAAATGTGGTATGTCATGTAGTGCAATATTATTCAACAATAAAAAAGAACAAAGTAGTGACACATGCTACAACATGGATGAACCTTGAAAACATTATGCAAAGTTAAAAAAGCCACTCACAAAGCATCATATGTTATGTGATTCCATTTGTATGAAGTGACCAGAATAGGTGGCTCCATAGTAAAAGAAAGTAGACTAGTGGTTGCCTCAGTCTAGTGGAGGTGGGAAAATGGGGCCATGACTGATAATGAGTATGTCTTTTCTTTTGGGGGTGATGAAAATGTTTAATTGTGTTGATGCTTGTAAAACTCTGAATATGCTCAAACCATTGAATTGTACAAGGTCTGACAATTAAGTTTGTGAACTCATCCTAGAAAAGGTGCTGTATACCTCGTTGCTGAATATTACTACAATAAACTTCAAAGTACTCCCCTTGAGAAACTATACACTTATACCAGCGCCCAGTCCACCCTTCAAAGCAATTTTGGAACTCTGTTTCTGGAATGGCCATCAGAGCTGTCATCATATTATCCTTGATATCCTGAATGTCATCAAAATGTCTTCCTTTCAATATTTTCTTTAACTTAAGGTAAAGAAAAAAGTCATTGGGGGCCAGATCAGGTGAGTAGGGAGAGTGTTCCAATACAGTTACTTGTTTACTAGCTAAAAACTCCCTCACAGACAGTTCTGTGTGAGCTGGTGTGTTGTGATGCAAGAGCCATGATGAGTTGCTGGTGAAAAGTTCAAGTCATTTTTATCTTTTTCATGCAGTCTTTTCAGCACTTCCAAAGAGTCAGCTTGTTCGACTGTTTGTCTAGATGGTACAAATACATAGGCTGACTTCCACTGTGCACTTGGACACTGTGTTTCAGGGTGGTATTGGTACACCCATGTTTTTCACCAGTGATAATATGGCCCAAAACATTGTCTTCTCCAAAAGGTCTTGGAAAATTTTGCTTTGACTCTCTTTTGCTTTTCTTCATTGGTGAGTGAGTTCCTTTGGGACCATTTTTGCACACACCCTTCTCCTGTGAAGATTTTTCTGTTATTCTGTTGATGTTGACTTGGTCTGCACAGTCTGCTGATGATTTTGATGCACAAGGCAACACATTTTTGAAATGTTTTTGTCAGATCTGCTTGTTACAGGCTGCCATGACCTCTCTTTATCAGTGACAATTTCTCTCCCCTCAGAAAAACGTTGACTCCATTTGTATACTGCCATCTTCTTTATGGCATTATCCCCATCAACTTGGACTAACGTGTCCTTGATTTCACTTCCATTCTTGCCAAGTTTAACAAATTTGGGGAAGCCGGGATGGCTCAGTGGGTTGAGCGCTCACTTTGCAGCCCTGGGGACCAAGAATCAAATCCCAGCCCCTGCCTGTGTAGACCCATATGCTGAACTGAGGTGTGCCCCTGACTTGAGGAGGCAAGCCTCCCATGAGGGAGGTCCTCAGCCCAGTTTCCACCCTACATGCCCCCCACCTACCTGTGTGGAATGAAACCGTGTTGAAAGCTGATGATGTACAACTATGGAGACTTCTCTGAGCCCTCCCCTTTCTCTCTGTCTCTGTCGAAAACAATAAAGTAAATCTTTAAAAAAAATTAATGTTAGTTCATTGCTCTGTTTCAAGCTTCGACAGTCTCTCAACCACACAAAAAAATCACGCAACAAGAATAATGAACACCACTCAACAAGACACTACCACATGTCAACATGAACACAGTTGCGAGATACTGGTATACCAAGGTTATGAAACCTTACCAAGTTATTTGTACAGTGCTGCCAACATAAGTACACAGTGGCAAGCTCTCAAACTTAATTGTCAGACCTTGTATGCTTTAAATGGATGATTTGTATGGTGTGTGAATTACATCTAAATAAAGCTGTTAACCAGAAGTAAGGGGGAGGTGTATTATCTGCTTCTCACACATATTTCTCATATAACTCCTTCAAATCATATGTACTGTTTTATAACTACCATAAAAATTGTGTAACTTCTTTTTAGATAATCATACAGAATCACCAAAGGTATTTTACAATTTATTGACTTTTTACCATCAAAACCCCCTTTGTTTCCTACCTAGGGCCAGACAGCCTTTGATGTAGCAGATGAAGACATTTTAGGATATTTAGAAGAGTTGCAAAAGAAACAAAATCTGGTATGTTTGATGACCATAAAAAAAATTGTGTGTGTGAGTGAATTCTCTTAATAGCTTTGAATTTCAGACAGTTAAAAAAAGTGTTTGTGTGATGTTTTGTACTTTCTAGTTTTAAGTTATTCCTGGCGATCAAACAAAATGACAGTGAAAGACAGTAAAGGAGTGGTGTTCTGCCTTTCTTGTTGCTTAGTCCCCCTTCTCTAACCTCCCGTTCACATAATGAATACTTCTGTAATGTATATGTTCTTAAGTCTACCATTGGTGTAACTAGGAAACAAATTAAAGTATCATCAGACATTAGTGATTGGACCCTGACATCTTTAGTGAACTAAAGTTGGAGGGATTTAAAAAAATTCAGCTTAGTCTTCATGGATCTTATTAGCTGTCTAATCTTTTTATTCTTTATCCATGTCCTTTTCAGGTACAGTTTAAATATTTTGGGTTTTTTGTTTTGTTTGTTTTATTTTTGTTTGGTGTTTGGAAAACCACTTTGGTATTATTTTAAACTCGATATTTTATCATTAATATATTTTAATAGTATTCTTATTTTTCTTTATATAACTTTTATAAAGCTCCATAGTGAAAAACGGGAGAAAAAATCTCCACTAATTGAATCAACAGCCAATATGGACAATAATCAGTCACAGAAGACCTATAAAAAGTAAGTAAATTATTAAAATAAATTTTGTTATTGTTATGAATGAGTTGGCATGATGGGCACAGGTATGGTTGTTAGATTTTATGGATGTAGGAGAAATTGAAGGCTATTTTCATTTTGTAGCAAAGAGACATTGATTATTGAGCCAGAGAAAAACGCATCCCGTATTGACTCTCTGGAACAAGAAAAGGTTGATGATGAAGAAGAAGGAAAGAAAGATGAATCTAGCTGCTCTAGTGAAGAAGATGATGAAGATGACTCAGAATCAGAAGCTGAAACAGGTAAAATTTGAAGGATAAAGGACTTTTCAATGATACTTGATTCAATGTAAAGTAATAAGAGATCAGGTTTTAATTTTTAAACTTTTCAGACTGATTTGCTACTTATTCAGATACCTAACAAGTCAGTAAGTTACCATTCAGGGAGTATTAAAAAAACATAAGTATAGTTCTGATTTTATTGTTCTCTAATTACCTTGTTCATCTCTGCATTTTTCTGACCTATATTTTTAGATTTGAAAGTGAAGAGGCTTCTAAATCTCCAGGAAGGATGGTGCAGATAGGATGTAATGGGTTTTTAGCAGTTCAAGAATGTTTCTGCTGATTTCTGAGGCCCAAAAGTTCAGAAACTGGTCCTAGCAGCATCCCAAATGTTCTAAGAAACAGTAAAATTTTAGAAAGTTGAGAATGAATCAAGATACTTTCCTGTAGGGGTATGGAAAAACTTGCTTTGATAAATTTTAATGACACAGAAACATAATCAACGTTCCAAATACCAAGACTTAACAACCATTGATATTTAGCTATATTTGCTTAAAATTTTTCTTCTAATAAAATTAAAATATTACAGTTGTCTTCTTCCCAAAGACAGTCACCATGAGTTTTTCTATAATCTTCTAGTCCATTTTTATACTCTTACATGTACATTCAGAAGTAATACATAGTAATTATAAGATGTTTTGTGTTTTTATCTTTATACACTAGGAGTTGTTATGCAACTTGCCTTTTTTCAGATTTGTTCATATCTATCTACATCTTTATGTAACTTAGCCCTTTAGTTGTTATATAGTATTCATTAAATACATCCATTTTCTTCTGATTAATACTTACCTTATTCCCAGTTTTTGTTGAAAATAATAATGCAGTGATCATTTGTGTAATTTTTTCTTTGTGTATACATGCAAGAGATTCTCTATTAGATACCCTTTAAAATTGAAATATTAGTCACATTTTGATTTTCATAAGTGCTGCCAAATTGCTTTACAAAGTTATTGTAATGATTTTTATTCTTTACCCTTTTATTATCAAAGATATTGTTTCTGCATATTTTTCCTCTGGCCACATATTTTTTTAGATTTTGTTTACAAAATTGCTTTCATTGACCTTTTTTTCTTATTCTGTACCAGTTAATCACTCAAAACTTCAAACAACATGATATTCCAGTATTGCCATCTTTTAGTTGTATAATCTGACATTTTAATATACCTTTATCAGGAAAAAAATACCATTTTCATTAAGATTTTTGTTCAGTTGTGAAAAAATTGTCATCATTATCAGAACCAGTTTGGTGGTTTTTGATAAAGAAGTGGAGCCATAGAATTTATTATATATCCCTTTGTTTTCTTTAAAAACAGCAACAGTTTTTAATCATTTTATTTTCACACACTCAAGAAAATCATATAAGAAAATGTGAGAATCTGAAGTTAACTGAATAAGCACTTATCAAGGAACATACTAATAATTCTGTTTCCCATTAAAAACAAGTTGTTGCTAAACAAATACAGGCTATCTTTGTTGCCAGGTAATCTGTTTTAGATCCCTTTATTTACTTGAAGCTTGCTAATTCTATAAGTAAATTATGTTTTTGTGTTAATAATACACAGAGTTTTTGAGATACATCAACAGCTAGATTGTAGTCACTTAGGACTTTTCATTTTCTTATTTATTGCTGTAAAATTGCTGGTCAGGTGAGTCAGTATATTTTTTTACCTTCATGAGACAGTAATATGGGCAAAATTGGAAGCTAAAGCAACAGGTGGTCATTGAATATTATAATTTTTGTGTGTAATATATTAATTAAAATATTTCTAATTATAAAAGCAAATTACATGAGAATCAGCACTTAACAGTGTTTAAGAACACAGATTGATTTTGTGCATTAATTATAGATGTGTGATTTATTTAATCAGATTTCTCTGTAAAATCAAGATAATATACTTGCTTTACATGGAGACTATATAACAATTGCTTTGTAAATGTTAGCTTTTGTATAATTATATAAAATGAAACTACTAATTTAAATATTGTCAGTACACATGCTTATCTAATAGAACTTTAGTTAAATTTGTGCTGTTTCCCTTGTTCTTTATATTAATACTAAAACTGAAAGATGAAATGAGAGCATTGAAGTTTAAATTCATTGCCTCAGGTACATTTTGCAAGTAAAGTTAATTTTATATAGTTAATCTTCTCCCTGTGACACACGTTGACCCCCAGTCTATATAGTAAAATAATATAATTATAAATCAGATTATAGCCATGTGTGCATAAGAAAGCCAGGAGTAGCACCCAGATTTCCTAATTTGTGTGTCTTTTAATATTTATGTAATAGAATTCAAGAATTGGAAGTCCAGGGATTTCAAAATGATATTGTTATCTAATTTTTTTCTTAATTGGTTCCTTCAATACAATTCATTGTTCAATTTTAACCACTGGGGAGCTATTTAAAACATACAAGTCTTCACATTTAGGCCAGTCTTGCCACTTACTAGAAATACTGTCAGCCACTTTTAACAATCCTCTCAACCTCATTTGGTTGAAATTTTCTTGTTTGTAAAATTATAATATAAATGATCTGATAGTTCTTTAAACTCTATTATTCTGTAAATAAAAATAGATTACCATCAGATTGCATTGTATGAGCTCCCTGTTTGGAGTTTAAGCATAATCACTCTCTGCTTAGTTTCTCAGTGAGCTAACTTTAAATGTTCCTCTGAAGCATTGTACTATGATAATTTTGGTCTTCCTGTTGCTTGTAGTCAGTTGTGCCAGGAAAATTTGACTCTGTCTCAAGAATTAAACCATGTAAATGCTGTGTGGTTCTTTCTCTCTCACTCTTAATATCAACAAGACTTTATCATACTTTATTTGGCAAGCTTGAGAAAGCAGCCATTTCCCTGTAGAGCTACAGCTTGGTTTGACAATTTCTGAACTGTTTCTTTTTTCTACTTTTTTGTAAGGTTATTTCCTTGGGAAACTACTTTGTTGAATTTTCTTTCAAAAAGTTTTTTATCAAAGTTATTTTCATAAATCAGATTAAAATAGGAACTTAGGTAACCAAAAGTTTAACTTTTTTTATGCAAGATTTGCAAATTTGAGAGGTAGTTGAGGGAATGAGAAAACGGAGATATATTTTTGCTTTTAGGTGTTTTTTTCCTCTAGAACTTGAATTTTTCATTATTTATTTAAATTAAATGGGTAGGAGTGCTTCAGTAACATTGATAATGTTTACTTGAGTTGAATGGTGAGCACCTGGGTTTTTTTTCATTATTATTCTTAAACCAAACATAAATGTTTTCATACGTCATATATATTCTTTGATGTGTAGATTTCACTAATACAAATTTTTAAATTGAGAAAATGAGGGAAGTAGAACGTAAAAATGAAAATTTTTGTTGAATTTTATCTTGGTTATCTTTTTATTTCATTAGACTGTAAGCTCTGTACAGTTAAGATATTTCGTCTTTTCTTTGATAGATCCTCAGTGCCTATGACAGTACTTGAAGTATGAAAACACTTAAATATTAGTTGAATTATCCCATCTAGGTAGATTGTTCTCCGGGAAGATGATCTAATTAGGTTATATGTGATTTGGGCTTAACTGCACTAAATAGCCTTTAACTTATGTTGAAGGAAGAGAAGTATTTAACAATGAGAATAAAGTTTATTAGACTGAATCTAGCTCATTCACTTTATTTGAAAAGCTATGGTTATAGTGATTTTTTTTTTTTAAGATTTATTTTTATTGTTTTTTGAGAGAGAAACAGACAAAAGGGGGAGCGCCCAGAGCAGTCTCCATAGTTGACAGCATTAGTTTTTCACATAGTTTCACTCCACAGGTGAGCACAGGGCTGCACAGGACACGAACTGGGCCGGGAGCCTCCCTCATAGGCCCCAGCAAGAACTGAACTGGGGGCACACCCCAGTTCAGCATATGGGTCCACCTGGGTCAGGGCCGGGATTTGATCCTCTGTCTCCAGGGCTGCAAAGCGAGCCTTAACCCGCTGAACCACCCCAGCTTCCCCTATAGTGATTTTTAAATGTGCCAGTTTGGCCTTGTCCTTTGATAAAGTTTGAGATACTACACTTTTTACCTTATGAACATGTTATGGATGTTTTCTTAGTCACAAATAGAACTGAATGTATCATTGCAAATTCAGATTGTTAGTGGAATGTTTAAACTTGCCCTCAAGATTAAGGATATTTTCATATCTGCTTAAAGTATAACAGCATACAATAATAACTTAAGGTGGAAGATTTCTTTGGAAACCAGACCTGAAGGAGGGAGAAAGGCAGTTTAATGAAAATGAATATTTCATAGAACTTTAAAGCATTATACTCCTTCCCCAAAGTGTAGATGGATACCTGTCCAACTCCATTTTGAAACCAGAGGAATACTTTAAAACTAGATAAAATGACTTTGACCATAGGAAAAGTAAGCTTTTCTAGCTCATTTATAAATTATAGTTAATTTAAAGATTGGAATGTTACTATTTTGCTAAAAGCCAGTCTGATTTATTTGTCAAATAGAGTCTTTGGATATTTTCTAGCATCAGATTGATCTTTCTAATACTTTCAAAAATCTTTTTCTAAATGATTCATTACTAGTTGGAAATTGCCTTAATACATTGCAAAAAGAGATTTAAAATATCAGTCAGCTGATATTATGCCCATGTAACTATAGACTTTAGGGTGAAAAGGCATGCTCTTTGTGACATTGAAGCATACTATTTGACAGGAATATAAGCTGATTATTGAGAAAAAGCACTTTTAGATTTCCTGGAATAAAGAGGAGCATCAATTTATAAGTTATTTATCCATTAGAAAGTTGCAAAGCTCTTGTAATTTTTTAGTTACATTTCATGCATTTGTGTTTTAAATATTTTAAAGATTTAAAAAATTTTCAGTGTTAAAAGTACAAAAGTCAGACTCTATTTGTGATTTTTATTTTTAGAAGCTTTATTGTATTTCTTCGTACTACCGTATTTACTTCAGCATGTATACTGAGACATTTCTAGAAACTCCTTTAAGAAATCACTTGTTGAAAGGAATAATAGTGGGGAAAGACTTTGAATTAGCAAAACCTTAAACAGAAACAATATAAAATAATATTTTCCCAGCTATTAAAATCAAATTAATATAGAATGTTGACTCTTACTGTTCTTTTTTTATTAAAATAGATAAGACAAAACCTGTGGCTTCTGTAACTAATGCCAACACTTCTAGTACACAAGCAGCTCCTGTAGCTGTTACAACACCTACTGTGTCGTCTGGTCAGGCAACACCGACATCGCCTATTAAAAAGGTAAGCCAAGTTATGTTTGCTAAAAATACATATATTCTGTTTACTTACCATTTGGGATAAAGCATTAAGTTTTAAATTTTTATAGCTTATTCAAAAAACATTTCAGGTTTTAGAATAGAATATAATTTTCTTTAATTTGACTGACTTTTCCTCTAAATCATATTACATTTTATTTTACATTTTCAAATTGATATAGTTGATAGTTATCAGAAATAAATGGCAGGAAGATTAACATTTTATGTGAAAAGTAATGATGGTAATTTTTATTTCTGTTGAACTTTTGATACACAGGTTTCATATCTTTTATCTGTGTTTACTAAGTAAAGGTACAGTTTGATAAGTTCGTGTCAGCATAAGTTAAGCACAAAAAGTACTACCACAAGTCAATGAGAGAACTAGAATCTAAATTTTCTAACTCTATGCAAAGCACCTGGCGTGGAAGTATGGTAAGAGCATGATCTAAGATGACAAACCAGAGATTAGCTCCTGACCCCACCACCTCTTGTAAGTTGTTAGGACCTTGAGTGAGTTACTTATATGTAAAAAAAAAATAAAACGAAAAACAATAAACAGAGAAAGTAAATTAACCTTGTAAGCTTTGGTTGAGAGAGTGTGGATAGTGACTGACACTCCCAAAATGTTGATTTCCTTTGTTCCTCTTCTCCATTTATACTCTTTCTTGCTTCCTTTTCTCTGCCGAACTGCTTTCCATCTAGTGTGTTGATCTTTCTAAAGACATTCTTTTTCCCTGCTACTCCAGAACCTATGCTTCTTTTAACCCAAATTAAAGATTAAGGGTTCTGTTTTGGTTTTTTACCTACTAATCTCTTTTTAAAGGCTTCTTTCCACCAGTCCTTATATATCTTTATTGAACATACTCATTTCCCTCTCGGTTCACACACATACTTTTTTTTCAGAACCATTTAAGAATTGTTTGCAGTCAATGTAACACTTGAAGATAAATACTTTAGTACCATATTTTCCGGCGTATAAGACGACCCCCTAATTTTACAGTTAAAACATAGGTTTAGGCCTATA